>QXTE01000002.1:34808410-34945954 GCA_003942145.1 Platysternon megacephalum | reverse complement strand
CCCCCCCCCCCCCCTTTTGTTTTCTTTTTCCATTTTGCCACTGAAAGAGGAAGGGAAAAGGGTGGGGGAAGGACCTGAAACTGAAAATACAAAAGCCAGAAAAAGAAATTCAAATTGTATCCAACTAGAACAATTTTGAGAAACAAAAATCACAAACAAATCTGATTTTTTTTAAAAGGGATATTTTTGCTTTAAAAATTGTGCAAAATAATTTCTTAATGTAATCAGCATATTTGTAGTAAATGTTGGTGGTTTGGATAAAATGTATGGCTCTGGGGAGGGGAAACTCATTTCAGTCCTTATTCTGTTAGCCTTCTTAAAACCATTTGGGATAGTAGCTTATTCATTTAGGACCAGATTGTGACTCCTTACAATGGTGAGCAGTTATTCACATGAATAATTCTTTTCACTTCAGTAGGAGTACTTGTGTGAGTAATTGCCTATGAATGGGCCAGATTCTGATATCCCTACTTGCGCTGAATAGTACTGTAATCCACCACTACTCTTACTGAAGTCAGTGGCGCTATTGATGAAATAAGGTACTACTAAACTACGGTAGAGGCAACAGATCTGACCCACTGTGAATGAGGAGAGTTCACATTCCGGGCCTTACTAGTTTCATCTTTTTCTGTTTTTTTGAGATCACATTCAGAAATACATTTGTGTTACAGAAAAATATGTTGATAGCCATATCTGCCCTGGGCAGGGACAGTCTCTTCATCTGTGTTTGGTACAGTGCTCTGCACAATGCCCTCTGATCTTGATCCTGATGGGGCATTAGGGCACTACTGTAGGAAAAAAGATTAATAGTATTTAAGGGAAAGTCTGAGAACACTATCTTCACACTGGTGAGAAGTTAGTCACAGGAGGAGTCCCACCAAATTCCATTCCCAATCTGGATCAGTAAACAATATTGAATTGAGGGGTACTGCGCATGGAAGTCACTGCTCACCACTGGGAATAAGGCATTCTCAGTCAGGCCCTACACATTCATGGTTAAATGGATTTCACTGCAGTAGTGGTCTGCTTGTATGTTTTCCATTCCGTACAGGAAACAGTGCAAGTTTCTGCTTTCTTTTACCTCTCTAATTTTTGGTGTCCAAAAAAGGAAGCATATATATTTTGTGGAGTAAAGTTCTGATAGTTCTGATTGGCTACAAGACTATTCCCCTTATTTGTCTGTGGACAGTAAGGGGATGGTAAGCTAATAGAATTCTGTCATTCAGGAATCAATTGCAAAGGAGCACAGGACAGAGCTCAGTGGCTGAGGTGAGCAGGATGGATGGTAGCTAATAAATCACCTCATTACTTCTTGCGTCTCATTGCAGCTGGTGTTCGTAGCAGTGTGCATAATCTCATTACTGTACTGCAGTTCTTCTGTATGGCTGTGGGAAGGGCAAATTCATTTCAATCCTTATTCTGTCAGCCTTGCTCATGTTGTATAGTACCTTACTCAGAGCCAGATTCTTGATACCTTTAATCACACTGAATACTCGGGGTAGGATTCTGTGCTGTGCCTCTAAGAGGTGTAACACACAACTTCCAGCTCAGAAGGTGTGGGAGGCTAAGGTAGAAGGCATCTTTGTCCTTCCTGATCCTGGGCTGTTACTGGGGCCCTGTCTATGTTACAGCAGCCTCCCTGGGGCTACCCTATTGGCCACAGCATTGCCTGGAATCTCTGCAATGCTATATGCTGTTGGTCTTGCATCCAATGTGCCCCTCCTGTCACCCAGCATGCTCCTTACATCAGGGCTCATGATTAGCTCTCTGGAAGGCAGTCATATGGCTATCTCCTGCTGTGCTTATGCAATGAGAATCCTCCCCTACTCACACACACCAACCAGACAGGAGACTTTTAGTGCCCTTTTATACCACTCCAGCCCTCTGACTCAGTATAAATGGGCCAGAGTGGAGGTAAGGATCTTGCCCTCACATTTTACTCCATGAGCAGCTACACTGGTATCAGCGGGACTAGGCACAGCATCAGGTAATGCTCAATTTAAATAAAGGTTCAGAATTGAGCTCCCTTGACTTCAATGGGATTATTTCCAGAGTAAGGTACTGCACCTTGTGAGTAAGTCTGGAAGAACCTGAACTTTTAGACTTTGCTCATCAGGCTGGTGATCTACAGTAAGGCCAGGGCTGCAGGTGTTTTCTGAGGGAAGATTGTTTTTAAAAAAATCTGTTTATGGCTAGCTTGTGAGCTCCTTCCTTGCACTAGTGAACACTCACATGAGAAGCCACGTTGCCATCAGTGGAACTATTTGTGTGAATATTTGCTCACCATTGTCAGGAAGGAGCTCACAATCTGTCTCTTAACAAATGTGTAGTTGCTGAGTTCTGGATCTACATTAGGGTTTTATATATATTCTGGGCTAGATTGTGACTTGAACTCAATGCCTATGTAAGGGAGTACGGGTACCTGGTGCTTAACTTCAGGTGTGTGGGCAGAGGCAGCTGCTGCACACTTATATACTTATCCCCCACCCTAGAGCAAGTGGGTGAGGGAGGGAGTGAAGCTTTGGCAACACCAACCCCACTTGCTGGGCAGTGCAACTGTTGGTAAAGGCTAGCAACAAATGATACCCCCTTTCTGAAGCAAGGAAGGAGCGAGGAATTATGAATCAGAGGTGTGTCTCTGCACAATGTCTTGGTGGAGATTATACATCACCCCTTGCTCCAGACTGTGCCTAAAAATACAAACTGATTTTAAAATAACTCTCATTGCCACCAGCAGAAACAGAATCCTTTCAGGTGCTCTCACTGCTGCATAAAGCTTCAGGTTCTCATGTGGGATTTAACACAGCTGCCAATCATGGAAAGTATTAAGTTACCTGGTTTATCCCTCTGATAGTGCCCAATTAGTCCATCAAGAGTTTTTGCTAGTTCTTTGTCTCCAGTGCTTTCCTTAGAAGAGTATTCACAGAAAAGGGTGGGTGTGGGATTGGATTAGGGCAGTGGTTCTCAAACTTCATTGCACTGTGACCCCTTCTGACAACAAAAATTACTACACAACCCCACGCCACAGGGGCCCACGCAAAGCTAAGTTGCTTGGGCTTCAGCTTCAGCCCTGTGTGATGGGGCTCGGGCTTCAGCAGGGCTGGCATTAGACTCGCTGGGGCCCAGGGCAGAAAGCCCAAGCCCCGCCGCGCAGGGCCAAAGCCTGAGGTCCCTGCATGGCTTCAGCCCCGTGTGGCGGGACCTGGGATTCGGCTTTCTGCCCTGGGCCCCAACGAGTCTAATACTGGCCCTGGCGACCCCATTAAAATGAACTCGGACCCACTTTGGGATCCTGACCCACAGTTTGAGAACTCCTGGGACAAGGCATTGTTCACTTGGTACAAAAAACTAGAAAATATGAGGCAAAGACCATGCTTTCTTCAATGTTTGGAAAATGCCAAGCACATTGTGGATGCAAGGTACTGCAAAATTATTATTTTTTATTTATACCTCATGCTGTCCTTAATTTCAGTGGATTTACAGTGTAGAATTTGGCCTTATCATTTTTGTGCTAGGAATATTATGTCAATCTGTGAAGTGTGTGTCAGTGCAGAGTGTGGGCTTTACTATCTAAAGTTGAAATCATGGAACATCCCAGACCCAGAGTCAGCATTTCAGCTTTTAAACACAAGCTCAGATCAAAGACAGACATCTGAAGTTCTGACGTACCTCTTTGATTTGGAGATTTCAAAACTATTTTCTCCCACTCAGGCTAAGGCACAAAGTTGCATTTAAAGGTTTATACTCTATTAATGTGTCTTACTACAGCAAACTGACCTGTTATTGCTTTAATATGTGTAGCTTTTTCCTTTTTACTCTACTGAATTCTCTTTTCTTATTGTCCTTTAGATCTTTTACTGGCTTTGATAACTTCTAAGGAAAAAAGTTTATATGTTATGCATCTTAAATCATTCATTTTCTCATTTGCTGAGTGCTGACGATAGATTTCCCTTTGCATTTGCTCAAATTGTTATGGGATTTTAAAATGTTCTTTTTTCTAAAAAAAAAAGAAATAAAAGATTTCCTGGTGTTCTTTGTGGCTGAAAAGTTGGCATTCTATTCAACTACATTATATTATTTAATTGCTTAACACCAATATATTGTATTGGATTTGGTGTAAATATGATGGGTCTGATACATCACTCTCTTAACTTGCTGCCACAAGAGTGTGAACGTGGGATAACAGAGTGGGGAATCAGGCCCCATGTGTCAATAGGTAGGGAAATAGATTTGACATCAGTTTTTAAGTGGAATTCACATCTGAGACTGATGGTGAGTTCTGCTGAAAAACTAATGGCATGACATGGCCCTGTGGTTTTTGAACCATGCTCCTCATCACTGTTTACAGATTTAATAACTAGATTCACTTTAGCAGTTTGGTTAGGTGCCACTTAAAACAACCTTTTAGTTCTGATAGCAAGAAAATTTTGGATCTCATCTTTACCAGCTACAGGCTAAATTGAGAGTTTACTCTCAGCCCCAGATAAAGGGTGACACTACTTAATGGGGGAGGGATAGCTTAGTGGTTTGAGCATTGGCCTGCTAAAGCCAGGGTTATGAGTTCAATCCTTGAGGGGGCCACTTAGGGATCTGGGGCAAAATCAGTATTTGGTCCTGCTAGTGAAGGCAGGGGGCTGGACTCAATGACCCTTCGGGGTCCCTTCCAGTTCTATGAGATAGGTATATCTCCATACCCCAGAGGAAGCTCTGGGAAGAGAGTATGATCCAGATACCTCACTGAATAATGGTTTCTCTGGAGCTCCTGTTTTATGTAGCGTGAAGGACGTATGCTGTTCATTACCAGATGTGGTATATTCCGCCCCCCCTCCACACTTCTTCATGTCCAGCCAGCTCTGCTCACTGGGCCATAGGCTGGGGCAGAACCATGTATCTGCCTACTCCATGCCCTCATCCTGCCCTTATCCCTCCTTGTTGCTCACATTGTGAGGAATAGCAGGCATGATTCCTCTGCTCTCTCCCACCACCATGCCTGGACTCAGGGTCTTCAGTAGAACCTTACTACCATGCACAGCCACACAAGTCATACCCATAATCTAGCACAATGTCTTCTGTTTACTAAAAACTACAGAACGATGCAACTAAACTGCTAAATCAATTGGTAGTATATACCAAATAGCTACAGTAATGGATAGCAGGGCTATATTGAATAATATGTTGTAATGGCATAGTAAAATATATTGCAAAAACAATATGCCATGCTTGACAAAATTTCATCTTGAGATACCAGTAATGTTTATGGTTTGTTTTGTCTTTTATATATTCTCATTACAGTGAGAGAGTATGTTTTTGGAAATTGATCCATAATATAGGATATGTTATATTTTCAGCAATAAAACATTACCCATGGAAGAGATCAGAGGGAACTCTATATTGTTACCACAATGTGAATCTCCCTTTGCTAGCTAAAAAACCAGTAGTTTTCTAAAGCGAAACCCTTGGAGGAAATCATATGTAGAGCTGGGTTGGATTCCAGGCTGGTGCAGAATAGGATTGTAGTCCATCTGTTGTTAACCTCCTATCACCAGAGGCGAAACATTGTTTTCTCTCTTTAATGGCTCTCTCAGGGAGGGAGGGGGTCAAAAATAATATGCGAGATGTATTTTATATCAAAGAGCCTTATAGAGAAAACATTTTGTGAATGAGCTCAGCAGTAGAAAATTTAAGTCTCCTAAGTGTCCTAGAAAAATGTGAATGTGTATATAGGATAGCAGACTATTGCACAGTGAACAGCGTTCCAAAAGGAATAGTATTTTAGACACCTGACTCTAAAAGATAATAAAGAGGTTAACCTACAAAATGTCCTAGTCCCAGCGCCATATTCCATCTTGGGTACAACTACAATGTACCTCCCGAGTTTCCTTCTGCAGTCTTCATCACTCCCCCGAAGTATCATGTAAACTTGACATATTCTATACAATTTATGTTTTTATACTGCACTCACCACTATGGTATCTGAGCACCTTACTATGGTAACCTCTGGCACGCGGCTCGCCAGGGTAAGCACCCTGGCGGGCCGGGCCAGTTTGTTTAGCTGCAGCAACCGCAGGTTTGGCCAATTGCGGCTCCCACTGGCCGCGGTTCGCTGCTCCGGGCCAATGGGGGCAGCGGGAAGCGGCGCGGGCTGAGGGATGTGCTGGCTGCGGCTTCCCGCCACCCTCATTGGCCTGGAGCAGCGAACCGCGGCCAGTGGGAGCCGTGATCGGCCGAACCTGCGGAGGCGGCAGGTAAACACACCGGCCCGGCCCGCCAGGGTGCTTACCCTAGCGAGCTGCGTGCCAGAGGTTGCCGACCCCTGCTGTGATCTCTTAAACAGTTGCTGTGTCCTTCAAGAGGTACCTTCAGGAAGAAAAGCTCTCTGTCATTCAAGGCCTGCTTCTCCTTCTGTCGTTATGTAGGGATTAGTTTCCACTGGTTCACCATTTCCTTGATGGAGTTTTGAGGAAAGGTTGAAGGTATGTTGCCACAAGACCATAGGGTAAAAGGGCCTTTTGTGCTGCTATGATTTGCTCGCTGTCTGAGTTAATGTGTTACCTGTATATAAGCTTTTAATGTTGCTGGGTTGTCACTGTAAGTCTAATTAATCGTTGAGCCATCTATATCTTTGCATATGGGTGTTTTAAAATCTAAATAATTGAATAAATATTGCTGTGAGCTTTAGTCCAACTCAGTATTTCAAAGCTGTCAGGATGTCTTCCAATTATAATTAGGGAAAAATCTAATTGTAAAGGAAAAAGGGATTTTCAGTGCTGGGATTGTATTACAAGTTAATTGATGATAGGCACCAGGCTAAATGAGCCTGATAAAATGATTTATTTACATCAACTCTGGTGCATTTAGCAATTCATTATGATCGTATAGACACAGATGTCACTAGGACTTCGTGCCTTTGTGGTTCTCTCCAAGGCTAAAAAATTGAGGCAAATTCAGAAAACTGCCAGCAATCCAAGGGCCCCGTCCTGCAAGGTGCTGAGCAGCCTGTGCTTTCGTTGGGTCAGATGGAGTGCTGCTGATCAGGATCCCCTTTGCTATTACTCATCCCAATAAAGTTGAATGTAATTAGATTTATTGTTAGCCTAACAATAAGGCCTTTAATTTCTGCATAATTTGCCTGATTAAGTGTAGAGCTGCTCAGAAAATGAGGGGGGGGGGTCCCCACTGTGGAAAATTGCGACTTTTCATCAAAAACCTGCAAATCAAATATTTTCAACCAAAACTGAAAGTTTCCATCAGGAAAATCAAAACTGAACCCTTTTGCCAAAATGTTTAGTTACAGGGCAGTGTCTGCCTATGCTGCCACAGTTGTTCATGGGTAGGGTGACCAGATAGCAAGTGTGAAAAATTGGGACATGGGGTAGGGGGTAATAGGTGCCTATATAAGACAAAGCCCCGAATATTGGGACTGTCCCTATAAAATCAGGACATCTGGTCACCCTAATCCTGGGAGTTGTAGTTTGGGTGCCCCATTCTCCCATATGGGCCAGGCCTGGCTGGCTGGCTGGACTACATCTTCCAAGTCAAAATTTTCCACTGAAAACCCAGTTTAGCTCTCATTTAGCCAAAAATCCACTTTTCCATTGAAAGACAGTTTTGATATAAAAAATTCTGCTGGTTCTATTGAAGTGAATTTGTTGCTCAGAAAAGGGTCTGGATTGACAGCCTTGAAGAATGATGTCCTCTAATCACAGAACAGACACATCAGTGGCAGCAGCAGTGCCAGCTTCCTCCCACTTCACCACCACCAATGTGCTTCAGGCCTGGCCTGAACAAACCACTTCTGCTCCATTGCCTGTATTATCCTTGCCCTCTGTGCACGGACTGTCAGCTGGGGTGCCAATTAGCCCCAACCAAAGTTAGTATTTTTTGTAACATCTCCTAATTCTTAAACCTACTGCGTTCTTTTGAATTTTCTCCATCCTCCTTGTTTCTCAAGAGTGAAAGGCAAGAGAGGTTGGTTTGGATTCCTGTCTTCCGGTTGTTAAATGTGGCATGGTTCAGGATGATCTCACTGTTGCCCTCCTTAGGGCTACGGGAGATGGGTTTGGAATCTAATTGTTCCGGGGAGAAGAGGCCCCGTTCTTTCAGACATGGATGTGGTGGGAAAGCCCTTCATAGAATGCAGGAATAGTATATCTGGGTTACGCAATATATGTCACTGTGTCACTTGGAGGTGGGTGCAGATCAACTCAAAGCAGATCTGCAGTACAGTGAAGGAGGTGAAATGGGAGCTAGTGGAGCCGGGTCTTGTTCCTAAAGGGAGGAGACAGACAAAAGATTGGACCCATGGTCATGCAAGTTGCTTCCCAGACTTTAAAAAAAGTAGCTGCCTCCATTTTGTCCAGCAGAAAGTTCATATGGTGGAACAGTTTTAATTTTGTTTACACATTGACATTCTTCATTTCATGTTTAAGGGTGGGATTTCAAAGGAAGTTCAGCATCCAATTTACACTGAAAGTCTTTTGCCTTTGGACATCTAACTACCTTAGTCTCCATTGAAAATCTCAGCCTAAATCAGTACCACAGCCCAACAGACGCTGCTTTATACTGTCTGCCATCCAGCCCCTCCCAGCCTGCTCTTGTCACATACCTCTCTCCTCCACAAGGCAGCCAACACAACAGCTCAGAAGTGCCAGTCTTCATCGCAAACTTTTTAACGTTGAAATACAGCCAGTGCTTTAAACACAGAAAGATGGACTAACTGCCAATCCCTCCAGTCCCTACAAAGTCCACCTGGCTGGACTCAGTCACCGTGAATTCCTACAAATTGGTGGGAAAGATGGAGATTAAGTTTAAGTGAGGGATAGTTGATATCAATTAATGTCAGAGTTAGATTCTAACAGAAAAAGGTTAGTGAAGGACAGACAATTATCAGACATCTTTCCACTGAGACTTCAGTATGTCCATGCTGCCTTTTCTACTCCAACCTGATTTAACAAAGAGAAGGTTAAGGAGGGATCATATCTTGTAAGTGCCTACCTGGGAAATAAAAAAATTGAAAATGGGCTCTTCAGTCTAACAGGCAAAGGTATAACAAGATCCAATGGCTGGAATTGAAGCTAGACAAATTCAGGCTGGAAATAAGGCACAATTTTTTAACACTGAGAGTAACCATTGGAACAATTTATCATGGGATATAGTGGAATTTCCATCACTGGCAATTTTGAAATCAACATTGGATCTTTTCCTAAAAGAGAGGTTCTAGTTCAAACAGGGATTATTTGGGGGGAGTTCTATGGCCTGTGTTATACAGAAGGTCAGACTAGATGATCACAGTGATGTCTTCTGGCCTTAGAATCTATGAACTACGGCTGAGTTCTCCCAACACTGGACTTCAGAGCGGTGCTGTTTCTAGCCGAGACCTTTCTTGGGTCTCTCTCTTCGGCTTGATCCAGGAAGGAGGTGTAAAACCTGACTTCATGCTCAGTAATATGACCTGGGAGAGAGGATAGGGAAAATGGACAGGAATCAAGTATTATACACACATACATGCACAAGTGCTATATCTTTGATGGGCAGTGATGTTGTATACCAGTAAATTCACCAGAGATGGGAGCCTGCACTGGAAAAACATCAAGCTGCACATAAAAACTAGCTGAACAAGTGATACAGCAGCATCACTTCATGCAGCATGGTGTGCTAAAACTGATGGGATGAGAAGTGCTCCTTGCCATGCATGAGCTATGAAGTCTCAAGATAATAACAATTAGAGCTTCAGAACCTTTTGCTGGCAGCTGCTGTCTCACGTAGATGTGACATTGTCCCTGATGTGGTCAGTGGTGAGAGAAGAAATGATATTTGAGACTTGTGCATCTGTGGTGCTAGCTTAACCATGAGAAGAAAAATTCTGCTACTTGACTCCATTTTTGACCTCTGTAATTACATGGACCATAATCTCCTCCCTGTAATTTGAATGGAATTTAATAAGTTGATTTTGACCTTTATAAAGTCCTAAATAGTTTGGGACCCTGCTACCTCAGAGACTACCTTTCTGTGTGGATATCACTGCCGTTGTGGTCAGCACAGGCAGTTGAGCTAACAGTTCTTTGGGCTGCAAGGTGTGGGTTAGGAGAGGGTGTGGCTGGTAGGGCAACTTCCATGAAAGATCTTCAACTCAAATTCATTGTCTATCAAAGCCAAAATTTGTTGACCTTCAGGGCATGCCACAAAGATCCATCTGATGTTTGTTGGTCTTTGGTAAGAGTGTGGGATGAGGGATGGGATGGCTGGATGAAGAGAATGGCTATTGGACACCTTGATGGAAGGAGATGACATAGTATCTATAATATCTTTTATCCTCTGATTTTATGCATTCAACATTTCTGTAAATAATACCTGGAGCTAGGGATAGACACTCTGCGAATGAATAAATAACATCAAACCTACAGTATTTTGCTGCTTGTTGTCACAGTGGTCTCTGCTGAGGAAGGCAGAGCTCATCAGCCAAAGGCTTCCTGACTTCTGTCTACAAACTATTCCAGGCTCCATTTTGTGTGTCCGGTGTATTATATAGCACCATAAACTTCTCATCCTAATTCCCTCAAACCCCAGGTTTACCCTCCAGACTCCAATTTCTATAGATTGCTGATGGACATAGCAATACCAGCCGGCACTTACCCAGCAAATTCTGGCGCTGGAGATTGAGAATGTACTGATGGGACAGCATTTCCTTCAGAGGTTTGCTGTCATAAACTCTCATGATGCTGTAGAGGTAGCATTTCTGGCCTCGCTTCAGGTCCTGTAAGAGCAAGGCAGCACATGGCAATTTAACTGTTAGGACTAAATTTATATCTGATTCTAAACTGATTTCAAACTGTAACGAGGGGATTCAAGTCCACTGTTCTATTGCAGGGGGATTTTATTAAATAAAGCAGTAATTAAACCTGAGGAAGAAACCTTTACAGACAAGTTTTAATTGCAATGTCTTTAACTATTTAAATACACTCAGAAACTAGGCTACAAGAATGGATAGCACCCTCTAAGACAGGGGTCGGCAACCTTTCAGAAGTGGTGTGCCGAGTCTTCATTTATTCACTCTAATTTAAGGTTTCGTGTGCCAGTAATCCATTTTAACGTTTTTAGAATGTCTCTTTCTCTAAGTCTATAATATATAACTAAACTATTGTTGTATGTAAAGTAAATAAGGTTTTTAAAATGTTTAAGAAGTTTCATTTAAAATTAAATTAAAATGCAGAGCCCCCCGGACCGGTGGCCAAGACCCGGGCAGTGTGAGTGCCACTGAAAATCAGCTCGCGTGCCGCCTTCGGCACACGTGCCATAGATTGCCTACCCCTGCTCTAAGATGTCACCTCTGCTCCTAAAGGGGAACTTTTGTTTCATTTAACTAAAAGAGTTAAGTAAGACCCCACAGCTGTGAGTGAAATACAAAGAAAGCTAAACTAGGCCTGCTATCAGTCTGTTACCTTAAGTAGGTAGGTATCCTGAGCAGATGGAGGAACTTGTATGCATGAAACTTTTGGAGAACGACAGGGACCAGGATTCCTCTTCCAATTTTCACCCATCCTTACCTAGCCTCTCAAAAGACAGGTTCACAAAACATGAGACAAAAACAAACTTTATATCAATAATTATTCATGATCTTTCAACTATCCAGTACAACTCCTTGGAGGGGAGGAACAAAACCAGAACTAAATTTCCAGACCCACACGGAATGGGCTCTGGTTGGAGGCCCTGGAAAGAAGCATAAAGAAGAACTGGATCACTGTGCCCACCTGGAATGAACTCTGGGTACAGCCCTGTGGAAGAGAAGAACCAAAACCAGAGTTCTGTCTGCCTTTCCCTTGTGCAAATGCTTTGCTCTCATAACTGTGAATTGTATATTGTCACCTTTCAAACTGGACTTTGGAAACCACGCAGACCTCACACTCCATAATGCTAAAATGGAGACACCTTCCTATCCCTTTTCACCCATTGTAGAGTGCTGGTGCTAGGGATTAATTTAAGTATATAATTATTTACAGAGAGAATACATAGATAATCCCTGCCCCAAAGAGTTTACAATCTAAGGGTCAGATTCTGATACGCTTACTCACATTAGGTTGAGCTTACCCCACAAAAAGTTCCAAGGAAGTGAATTGTGAGGAAGGTGCTATATAGCGGTAGTAAGCCTATTTAAATTGTAAATTGGATATGGTATGACATAATAGAAAGGGAAACGACACAGGGCAAGCTAATAAGGTTGCTTCCTTTAAACTTTGGGTCACAGCACTAACAGCTTTTTAAATGTTATTATCCTACCTACGTTAGAAGGGCAGCATGGGTGTAGGAGTCAGCGTTGGAGAGAGCGTGGGAATAGGCGAGTTGTGAGGAGGAATATGAAGGAAAGGGAGGTTACAAGGCATGCAGAATTTGGAAGGTATTTCAGGCATAGTGGAAAGCATAGCAATTAAATCTTTCCTGAAATCATAGGCTATTTAAAGCAAGGTGATCCCACCCCACCTCTGCCCATGGTGAAATCAAAGATCCCATGGCACTTTTCCAATATGCATATAAAGGATAATCCAGGTCAACATTTCCCCCGCTCTCTCTTTTAGGAGAACTGCTTTTGACATCTACTGCTATGTGTGCTGCTGCTTAATGCACAAAACCTGCTGCGTTTGTCTACACTGTTAGTGAGTTGCTAGCATTTAGTTTACAATGTTGTGCATTGAGTTACCTGGAATATGAAAGACCTCATATATAAAGCAAATTCTATTCAGCTCTGACTCACCCCTGGAAATACAGGTTCACTTTTCCACACAAGACAACCTTAATACAAAATTCAGTTTCTCCCAGGAACTGTCACTTTCATTCTGTTGACAAATATCCTAGCAACGTAGAGGGGGGAGAGAGAGAGAGTTACAAGGATCTCTGGGAAGTTGGCTAAGTGCCTTGAGCAATCTCTGACCATCAACCTGTTGATTTTTTACAATGACTACATCTTTGCTGTGTAGCGATGGGTCTGACCATTCTAATTCTCCCAGGGATCTGGATGTTCTCTGAACAGCTAAATGAAACGTTTGCTCAGTCATCATTTTGTGGTTATAAAAACACTTGTGCACAGACAGCTGGGGTTGCTGGGAGAATGCCTTAATTTTGAAGAACAGCACTTCCAATAGAACAGTGAATCTTTCCACCATGCAGGTGTACTGGGAAATGGAGATGCCCATATTATGAGAAACAAACAACAGATAGACATCCCAGGTAGAGAGAACAGAGAATAGACCCAGGTGAATCCTACAAAAATGTTCTATAAATATACCTTCAAATTTATCAACAAACATGCTTCAACTGTGTTAACAGGAGGAATTTTCAAATGCACATAAGTGAGGTAGAATCACAAGTCCTATTGACTTTCAATGGGACGTGTACTCCTAAGTTAATTGAAAGTCCCATCCAGCAACTTTCTCTATTTATTTTATATGAATATTCTAGCAAATGAATGTACAGATAGGAATGTTCAAAGAAACTGAATTTCCAGGGAATACTGCAGGATATTCATGGAAAGCAAATTTTAAATGCATGCTCTGTAACTTCCTTCTCAGAGTTATGTTCATCCAGGCAGGAAATGGAAGCGTACAATGTGGCTTATGTGTCTGATCAAAATAGCACAATTTTTTAATACGCTCAATGAGCTGCTCACAAAGAATCTACAGGCTGAGAATTATCTGCAGAAAGTATTTAGTGAGTACTTTCAAGTAATGAATAAATTCAAGAAAATCATTATCAGATCACAGACTAGTCATGAACCAGGTAAGGAGAGGTCGGATCCATTGATTAAATGAATTGGTACCATTACAATGTACTTATCTAGTGGTAGTGGAGAGACATTTTGCTATATAGTAAATGAAACTCAGAAACTGATTCTTTTATAAATATATTATGGTTAGAATGAGAAGTGGGTAAACTATTCAGAGCAGCAAAGAATCCTGTGGCACCTTATAGACTAACAGACGTTTTGCACTTATTTACCATCATTTTATGGGTTTAGTACATAATCCTCCTTTAACACACTGCCCTTCACCACAAAACAAACACCAAACACCTTTTCCCATACCACGTTATCCGGAAGGGCAGGAGAAGCAGCCTAGTGATAAAGGATAGGACTCCGCAATTGTTGCTCACATTGTGAGTATCTCGCCTGATTAGATGCTTCTCAGTGTGAGTTAGGATAGCAGAGTCAGGTCCTCGTATGCTGTTTGTAAGATAAAACAAAGGGAAATTTGCCACTGGGATGAACACCCTGGAGCTATACAGAACCAGTCCCACAGTCCATCTTTAAGGAGGCACTAGGATCCAGCCCCTGAGGTCTCTCTAATGAATACACCCCAGCTAATCACTATACCTCTTTTTAATTTTAAAGAGCCAGGACCAGCTTTAGGGAACAACTCTCCCTGGACCTGGTGGCAATGAAACTATATTTGTACAAAGAGGGGGAAAGGAGTCCGTTTCACCCCTTTAATAAATATTTGGGTTTTAAATGAATGCATGAACTCAAATATATGCTCCAATCACATAGTGTGATTCAGAGCATTTAATGGATGCAGGAAGTATTTACTGTACATGAGGGTGTTTGGACAAGGTTTAAGAAAAGGGCATGGCACGGGGAAGCTTGTGTATGTTAATATTTAGTCCTGCCATGAGTGCAGGGGACTGGACTTGATGACCTCTTCAGGCCCTTCCAGTCCTATGATTCTATGTTTAATGGAGCTTGAATGGGTTCTCAGCTCTGACCTGTTCCATTGCTTCATCAACAGACCTGAGCCTTGTCCTGTAGGGAATGTCTTCATCTGACGGGATAAAAAATATAATTTCCATNGGGTTCTCAGCTCTGACCTGTTCCATTGCTTCATCAACAGACCTGAGCCTTGTCCTGTAGGAAATGTCTTCATCTGACGGGATAAGAAATATAGTTTCCACGTTCTCTCAATTCTAGGCTCCTGCCCTGCAAAACACACACTCACACATAGACACCTGTCTCTGCTCCTCTACCTCATCCTCCCTTAGACAAAGTATTCTACAATGATGGGCACAAATATTATAGATCAGGGGTAGGCAACCTATGGCACTCGTGCCGAAGGCAGCTCACGAGCTGACCGGACAGTCTCTTCGCAAAAGAATAAACGGACACAAATCTGACATCAGGAATCATAACATTCAAAAACCAGTAGGAAAACACTTCAACCTCCCTAATCACTCAGTGACAGACGTTAAGGTGGCAATTTTGCAACAGAAAAGCTTCAAAAACAGACTCCAACGAGAAGCTGCTGAACTTGAATTAATATGCAAACTAGATACCATTAACTTAGGTTTGAACAGAGACTGGGAATGGCTCGGTCATTACACTAATTGAATCTATTTCCCCATGTTGAAGTAGCCTCACACTTTCGTGTCAACTGTCCGAAATGGGCCATCTTGATTATCACTTCAAAAGTTTTTCTCCCCTGCTGTTAATAGCTTCTCTTAATTAATTAGCCTCTTACAGTTTGTATGGCTACTTTCACCTTCTCATGTTCTCTGTATGTATAAATATCTTCTTACTAATGTTCCATTCTATGCATCCGAAGAAGTGGGCTGTAGCCCACGAAAGCTTATGCTCAAATAAATTTGTTAGTCTCTAAGGTGCCACAAGTACTCCTGTTCATTTTGCTGATACAGACTAACACAGCTGCTACTCTGAAACCTGATTTTCAGTGGCACTCACACTGCCTGGGTCCTGGCCACTGGTCTGGGGGGCTCTGAATTTATTTTAATTTTAAATGAAGCTTCTTAAACATTTTAAAAACCTTATTTACTTTACATACAACAATAGTTTAGTTATATATTATAGACTTAGAGAAAGAGACCTTCTAAAAATTTTAAAATGTATTACTGGCACGCGAAACCTTAAATTAGAGTGAATAAATGAAGACTCGGCACACCACTTCTGAAAGGTTGCCAACCCCTGTTATAGATGTTACTGTTGTATTTGGAACCAGAACTGTAGCCTATTTGTATAAGGGTCAACCTAGAAGGACAGCCCTACCTCCTCCCATGTTGTGAAGGGAACTTATCTGTTCTCATCTCATTTCTCAGTAGACACTTCAGATTAAGGTGTGTTTCTGAAAGGTTTTGCTAAACAAGCTAAGGGTGCTTAAAATAGCACAGATGTCAGAATTGGACCCCACCCATATTTGTTTAAGGGAGAGGGACTATATAAAAAAGATTTCAAGCTAAATATTGGAGCTGGCCTCATTTACCAAAGGGAGTAGCCATCCTTGCCAAAGCTGGCATCATAAATATCTCAAGGACACAGTTTTTATCTCACACCAATGTGAAAAGGAGAAAGAAAAAACAGAGAGAATCTGCAATTTGGTATTTATCAATCTCTTTTTTTAATATGCCTCTTTCTGCATGTCTCTAGTTATCTGTCTCTCTCGGTCTATTTATTATATTATTTTTCTTTCTATCTATACATATGCACTTTACGTATATACACACATACCAATAGTTGTCTTTCTTATGCACGTATCAGCTTCCTCTTTATACATTTCTTACTTTTTCTCTTAATTACTTGGGGGTGGGGGAGGGATGAGGTGTTTTCAAGACACTGCACCTGATTCTAATCTCCACTATACTTGGGTAAATCCAGAGTAACCCCAATGGATTAAATGGAATTACTCTGAGATTTGCCCCCAATGTAATGAAGATCAGCATCTAGCCAAGCCAAGTCCCACTAGGGTTGAGTTTGGCCTGCTGTGTATCAGAGTTAGCCATGTGATTCACATTAATGTTAATTAAAGTCCATGGAGAAATCCTCATTCATCATGCTGACAAAGTTTCTTTCCCTGGGCTGTTCCATCTTTCTTTCTTTAGTATCCAATTACTCCATTTTACCCCTCTCCTGCCATTATTATTTTAGCGCTGCAGCTATTTCCCTCCTATTCAGTCCATCATTAGTTCAGCATGTCATTGAGACTAGAATATAAAAGTGTCATCTAGAAAGCTCCAGTGTGACTGCACAGCAACTTGTCGCTGAGCTGCCCCTGAAGGGTGCTATTGCTGTTCATTCATTCACTCCTGTCTACCCTCCTTCGAGCTGGAGGTACAGACTTACAAAGGAAGATTAAAGGAACAAAAAATGTACAGTTTGTCTAAATAAATCGTGGGGTGGAGTGGAGGAGGAGGCCATAATTGTCTCTGTGTATCCACAGAAGGAGTCTTATTTAGAACAGAGGGTTATAACTAGGAAGAATGGGAGAGAATTAGGAAGGAGAATATTTAGGTTGAACCACAGGGCAAAATTTCTGACAGTGGCATCTGTTAGAATCCCAAAGGGAAGTGGTGGAAGCCCCATTCCTGAAGACACTTAAAACTTAACTGGACAAAGGAATAGGAAACACAGTCTGGGAACAAGCCTACAAAGAGAGGTGTTTAATCTAGATGAGATTAGGGGTAACACTTTCCGTGGGAGTTAGGCACATAATCTGCTTAGGTGTTTTTGAAAATCCCACGTAGGTGTCTTTTGCATCATTAGGTGCCTAAATACCTTTGAAAATCTGGCCCTAGATCACTACTGAAAATGGCACTTAGGCTCCCAAGTCACCTAGGCACTTCTGAATATTTTACACAACATAATGAGTCATGCTGATGATAAAACCATCTACCATCTATGGAGTATGATGTAAAGACATCATCTCTCTCCTCTGTTACACTGACACCAATGGAGATGCCTTGGCAGATCTCTTCCATTTCTTACTTTGACCAGCAGTCAGGTGCCTGGATAAACAACTTCTACCTGATATTTACACATTGCAGGCAACAGTGTCGCAAGGTCTCATAGCAATGAAGTCCCTTCCATTTTTGTTCCTGCTGCTAGGTGTACTGGTTCTCCCAGGCTTGGAGGGTGAGTATAATGCATCAAGAATGTCTGTCTGATGCTGCAAAAAGAGAAACGTAGCCTCACCATTTGCTTCTTGTTGTTAGCAGCACAGAATTATTTTTAAGTTAATAGAGTAAAAGTCTGAGGCTTTAGGTTTTTTTAATGTAGAATGAATCTGGTGTATTGTTTAATATTTCTGCAATGCAGTGACAATGAGCAAAGGTTGGAGCCAGGTCTAGTGTGATGTGCCCTTGTGCAAGTCTTCTACATGCAAAGAGCTGCAAAAGGTCCTCAGTAATTCCGAATGATCCACGCCCTGCCCTCAACCCAGAAGTACAGCTCTTCCTAGTATGACTGAGGCAGGGATAAAATGAGAATGAGCTGCTTTAAGACTGACAGGCATAGGAGATGCTGGGGGAGAGAGAGAGTGAGTTAGTGTGTGTGTGTCCATTTTGCTATTGACTTGCCCTTGCATTAGAGGTGGTGTGGGCCTCTGTAACCCACATACCTTCTGGGTGTGGTGTTCTGTCCCATCTAGTGGCACCAAGACCACTGAGAGAGAGAGTTAAATGAGTTTGCTCTACAGCCTTAGCTAACAACCAGTTGGCTTTTAGCTCATGCTGTAGAGGCTCCTGCACTAAGCTCCAAAGGTCCCTGATTCGATCCTGCCCACCAATGACCAGGGTCTGTTGGCGTCATACCTGCACCACCCTAAGGAGTGCTCCAGGAGGGATCTCTCATGGAAGACCAGAGAGTACAGTGGAAGCACAAGCACTGCCTGTACTGCTCCTGAAGTTGTTGCAGCACGCTCCACTTTCTGCTCCTGGCTATCTCTGCTGGTTGTAAGGTGGGGTTGAAGGAAGGGTGCAGCACCATAATTCACCCCTCCCTCTTCCCTTTGGGATGGCTTGAGTCCCCAGATACTAAAAATAGCCCAGAATGTGCCGTATCCTGGCAGGGAGCTCCAAGGGGAGAGTGGTGGGATGAAAATGTTCATTGCACCTTCCTCCCCATATTGTTGCTGGGCTAGTGCCAGGCACATCTAGCTCTAGAGGGGAAAATGGGGCTTCCACAAGATGAAACTTGAATGGATACAAGCAGATTCTAAGGAGGTAGAGGAAATTACCATATGTGGTTTTGGGAGATAAATCAATGATATTTGGAAGTTGACTCTAACTGTGCTGATTGTTTACTAAGAAGTATGTCGGAAAAAAATTGACTGCAATAACTTTCCCCAAATTAATCTTAATTCTGGCCTGACAGACCTGTATTGTTCTAGAATTCCTCCTTCTCTCCTAAAGGTGTTGATACATCTCAGCCCCAGCCTGCAATTCACGTTGCTAGTTCTGTCCTGGGTCCTCCCTGACAAAGCTTTGCTAATACACATACTCCTGATCTGCAGAACCAACTGCTGTTTGAGTCTGGGGGACCAAAAAATACCCACCAATGCCTTTCAGTTCTGACCTGCTGTACCCCCTGCAGTCTCTGCCCCAAGCACGGCAGGCAGGCTGCCTTCAGCGGCATGCCTGCGGGAGGTCCGCCGGTCCCGTGGCTTCGGCGTACCCACCGCCGAATTGCCACCGAATCCATGAGACCGGCGGATCTCCTGCAGGCATGCCGCCGAAGGCTGCCTAACTGCCGCCCTTGCAGGGACCGGCAGGGCGCCCCCCACGGCTTGCCGCCCCAGGCACGTGCTTGGAGCGCTGGTGCCTGGAGCTGCCGCTGCAGCCAGAGAGGAATCAGCAAGCTGCGATGCATTGCACCAACCATTGACATGGTTTTGTGAAGTAGAGAAGTGCATCCATTGTATCCTGCAATGAGAGCAGCAAACTAAGATTGTTTATGACCTCATCAGAACTTGACTCCTAAGACGAGTGCACTTCCTTTGCTGAATTTTCATTGTCCCTCTGAATATCTAGTACAGTGTTTGCTCTTAATTATATTCAGTAAATCATCCTTGTTTCACTTTATATAGACTCTCCCTAGGAACTGTTATAACTCAGTTTAACTAGATTTAAAGAGACATCCAAGGTGAGAGGGAGACATATTGTCCAGAGAGATATATGGACTTTTGTTCTTCCTGTACCTCTCTCTGGGAGTCGGTTTTGTATTTCTCATAGGTGACAAGAACCCAGATGTCAAACGTCGTGATGTCCGGTCCTTGTTCAGCATGCTTGAGGGCAGTCAGTCTTCACCTAAGAACATTCAAGTCCCAGATCAAGCTGACTCCTCCTTAGTAGAGTCAAAATTGTACTGCCAAGGTCCCTGCCGGGATGGATGGTTTAGTAACATGGGCCAGTGTTACAAGTTTGTCCAGGAGAAAAATACATGGGCCGGTGCTGAGGTACCAGGTTCTTCAAAATGAGAATTTTCTCTCTCTTCCCTTGTTCTATCTTCTTTTACTTTTTTGTTTCTTTTCTCCTTCCTTTCTGATTTTCCTGAAATGTATCAATCCTGGCAGAAGGTACTTGATACACATTTCAGGGCTGAACATGTGGGTGAGCTACCAGCATGAAGCTTAGCGATGTGAGATGCTCAGGTAGCTATGAACCAACTCCTACTCAGCTCTCGGAACTTTTGAAATCTGAACACAGCTCTCATTTAATCCCATCTCTCTCCACTGGTCAGGATTCACTGCCTTTCAACATTGGCATTTTTCCATCTAAACTCGGGAACAAGCCAGAGAATTTCTAATTCCTTGTTAAAATCCTAACACCAAGCTGAAGGGAAGGTTAGGGTGATTTTCCTGTTTGTGAGGCAGCCAGCCCCACCCCCACTCTGAATGTGCTAACTCATCCCTAGGAAGCTTAACTTTTATCTCTCTGCCTCATAAAAACACTTCTGAAGAGCAAATTCCTTTTGCCTTGTCTATGTTCCTCAGAGGCTTGCTAAAAGATATTCTGACTTCACTTCACTCCCTGTTCTAATGATACCAGATGAGGCTGGTGCTATATTGATGTACCGATATATTTGTCAAAATATGCAAATTTTCAAAATGCAGACTCCTCCCTCAAATGCACTCGGTGTAAACGTTTGCTAAGTGGTGCTGCCTCCTTCCTTGGTTATGGCTATGAGAATGTGTTCAGTTTAAATGGCAAAACAAATGCCTTAATCATCAAGGTGAACTGGCAAAGGGCTCCTTAGGGCCAAAGCAAACTGTGCCTTCATTTCAGGCTGCAGACAAAGGGGCCTCCTGCCTTAGGGGAAAGAGAAACCATCTTCTTACCTGAGGATAGAGGCAAAAATCACACAATCCCACTCAGCAGAAGATAGTTAAGAGAAATCTCTACCCCATCTTGATTGGTGGATGGCTGGGGAACACAGGAAGAAAAACTATTTCTTAAACACTTTTGGCCTTTCAATTTTCTCCATCTTCCTCTTCTCTCTCTACTTTTCTCCCTTTCTGCCCTCTCTCCATTCCACACTTGATGTTCTTGTTTTCCCCTTTATCATTATTTCTTCCTCTCACACTTCTCCGCTCTGGCCTACACCTTGCTCCATTTGTATGTCTTTCTCTGCTCCCTTTATACAACTTTATCTCTTATGTCCGATTTCCCCCCTTTCTATTTCATTCTCCACTGCCCTTCTCTCTTCACTCTCTCTTATATTCTTGCCTCTCTTTCCCTCTTCACTTCTAAACTTTTTCCACTTTTCTCTCTTCCCTTTCTGTTTCACAGACTCTCCCCTCACTCTCTTTCCCACTCTATGTCCCCGGGTGTAATTTGCTTTTACCATGCAGAGTGTTTGCCAGAGGATAGCAGGGGGAGGTCACCTCACCAGCATCTCCAATGCAGCTCAGAATGATTTCCTTGTGAACCTCGCCAGTTATGAAGACAAAAGGACAACCCAGTTCTGGACAGGAGGAAGTTACCAAAAGGTAAGTGTACCCAGAAAAGGCATGAAAATAATAACCAGCTAGGAGTGGTTCACAGAAGGGTTGCAAAATTTTTCCATAGAAAACGTATTGGTTTTCAGTGATTTTCAACTTAATATTTTTAGCTTTGAGTCCCCGCCCAAAATTGGTTTTCGATTGCGGAAAAATCAAAATATTTTCAGTTGCTATAAACAATTTGTTTTCAGATTTGATTTTTTAACAAAAAAATTCTTCAGAACTCCATCCTCCCCCCACCACACACACACACATACACGCACATTCCAGCCAGCTCTAGCCCACAACTGCAGGATGACCTGGGTTCAGGCTTCGCTGGGTAAACTGGCTTGTGGATAATGGGTTCTAGGTTTAATTTCTGCCTGGCAGAATGTGAGCTCAGTAGAGATGAGTTAATATTATCAAAAGCTTCTGTGAATATATTTATTCAGATATTTTGTAATGAATTCACTTGGACTGTCTTCTCAGCAATATTCTAGGAAATGAGTTTACTGGTAGGAGCTTTTGTTGATACAATGAATTTACAACTAGTATTGTGGAATATTCAAAGAAAGTGAACCTCATATTTGTAATCATTACTATTTGAACTAGAAACTTGATTCTATGAGTTATATACGTGCAATCAGGGATCGGAAATGTACCATGTGTTCTCAGTGTCCATTCCAAACATCTCAAAAATCGAACACCAAATACCTGCAATGAACTCCTCATAAGTGAGTTATAGATTGATTCTGAATAACAAATAGATTCAGGAAAATTGCAATCTATTTGAGGACAATTCACCAAGGGAAGAAGAGGTGAAGTGAATATAATACATTATTCAAAATGAATTATTCATGCAGCTCTATAGGTGAATGCGTGACTGTAGGCAATAAGGGTATGCACACATTTCTGTTGAAGCCCCCTCACACCCCTTCACTCATTTTCAATCCCAGCAGAGTATTAGAATACCTGTCCTCTCTGCAGTTCTCATTAAACTTCTGTATTACTTTTCTGCAGGGTACTTCTCTGAGCTGGACTGATGGATCACTGCCGAATTTCATCCAGAGGCCTCTGAGCTCGATTTTCAATGCCATTGGCGGAATATTTAACAGTATCTTCAACGTACGAATCTGCCTGACCCTAAATTTAGGAGGTAAAGAAAACAGGGATTGATTTATGACTTACACTTTCATACTAGGCAGAGTGTCTGAGGGTAAGGAACTATTATTTCCATTAGATTATCAGAAGATGAGGCTAAAAGGTACCACTGTGATCATCAAGCCATAGGACTTCCCTGAAACCAGTAATTCCTGTTTGAACAACAGAATATCTTTTAGGAAAATATCCAATCTTGATTTAAACATTTCCAATGACAGAAAATCCATCGCAACCCTGGGTAAACTGTTCCAATGGTTAATACCCTCACTGATAAAAATTTGTGTCTCATTTCCAGTCTGAATTTGTCTAGCTTCAACTTCCAGCCACTGGATCTCATTATATCCTTCTCTGCTAGACTGAAGAGCCCATTATCAAATTTTTGTTCCCCATGTAGGTACTTATCAATTATGATCAAGTCGCCCCTTAACCTTCTCTTTGTTAGTCTCAGGGAGCTCAATCTAGGTTATCACTCTAAGGCATGCTTTCCAGTCCTTTAATCATTCTCGTGGCTCTTCTCTGAACCCTCTTCAATTTATCAGCATCCTTCTTGAAGTGTGGATATCAGAACTGAACATGTTATTCCAGTGATCCTTTCTGTTTCAAGACAGTTTCCTTGCTCATCAGGGTCGGAACGTCTCCCCAAAACACACCCATGCACACAAACACACACCCATATGCCCACATAGCTCCACTATTATAACTCAACCCTGCTCTGTGAACCATTTTCTCCTGGGGCGAAACAGGAAGGTAGTCTCCATTTTTGTTTAATCATGAGCTTTCTTCAGCCTTTCCCTACCAATGGACCCCAACCACCCCCTTATCGGACCAATATTTCCTGAATTAGTTGGAGAAAATGTCACTTTTTGATTAGTGCAATTTATATATTTTGTAAACACAAATTAGAAGGAGAATTAGTTTTCTAGGGACTGAGCTGAGCCCAAATGAGCTCATGTCAGAAGTGAAAAAACTCATTTATAAATTGTTCTGTTACTTTTCCTTTTCATCTTCATTTGTCTTTGTTTCCAGTCCAGGGTATGTGGGATGGCTGTGACTGCAACAAGAAGTTATCATTCATCTGCAGTTACAAACCCAATTTGACTCCGCCTTAGCCTGCAACAGGAAGTCGATGCTGCTGATGAAATCTGACCACTTTTACTGCACTCGGAATGTCGTTCAGCCACAATTAATGCGTGATTCTTTCATATGGTAAAAATCAAGATGTCAGTTTAAAAAGACCCAGAATGTTAACGCATATGATATAGATAGAACAGAAAACAGTAGAAGAAATTAAAAAGTGACTCGCTTGTAGACTGCATTTAGAACACTGTAAAAAGGGTGCTATACAAATAATTTCTGATTTGATCTGAATGCTTGATGAAATCAGTGCGCTATTGGGCTTTTCCACAGGGGTTTCAAGAATATTCATGAGAGCTCTTTAATTATTAAATAATTACAAATCATTACAACATTACTTATTTCACCATTTAATCACACCACTTCAGACATTTTAAATCCTGGAAATTCTCCTTTCTCAATGTCAGATAAATCCAAGAAAAGTCAGTTGAATGTTTTCAATTGTTAAGTAGTTAAATGGCTAGTTCATTGAACCATAATATAACTATAAAAAGAAGTACAAATCATATGGAACAGTCATGTGTATAGCATTATACAGAGAGAGGATACAGAGCTTTGTTACCTGCATGGGATGGCATTTTGTTAAGTGAAGCAAAACTTGTTGTTATGGCTATGTATGTTAAAATGACTAAACATTATACATTACTGTGGTCTGTGTAAACAAACAACTTCACTTTGTTTTTCTTAATTATAAGTTACTGTATTGCTTTTGACTCATTAGTTAGTTGTAAGTTCTTACTGTAATTGTGTCCCTCCCTGAGACAGGAAAGTAACTGGCAAATCTTCATAGAATCTCAAAAGACTAGTTGGATCAGTCAGGTGATAATGGAGCATCGAGGTGAATAAACTTCCCTTGGCAGCAATGGTGGGAACACTAACATAGGCCAACTACTGGCATTTTAATGACTGTGTCATGTAACCCTGCTCAGAGGAGGACTTTGTGACATGGTGGTAACAACACCAGCTGCAGTTGGTGCCTTATCTATACTAGAGTTCACTCTTTTGCTGATAGCAGTGGAGCTGCAGTTGTCGGAGTAATAGTGAGAAATGTTTTTTAATGTACCAATTTTGCCCTAACATCATGACCCCTCAGTATCAGTGGCCATACTTATAATAATTACAGGGTATGCCACCGATACTGAGGTGAACATAAGAACGGCCCTACTGGGTCAGACCAAAGGTCCATCTAGCCCAGTATCCTGTCTTCCGACAGTGGCCAATGCCAGGTGCCCTAGAGGGAATGAACAGAACAGGCAATCATCAAGTCATTCATCCCCTGTCGCCCATTCCCAGCTTCTGGCAAACAGAGGCTAGGGACACCGTCCCTGCTCATCTTGGCTAATAGCCATTGATGGACCTAACCTCCATGAATTTAGTTAGTTCTTTTTTGAAACCTGTTATAGTCTTGGCCTTCACAACATCCTCTGGTAAGGAGTTCCACAGGTTGACTGTGCATTGTGTTAAAATAGATAGATGAAAATGATTTGTTGGGGAAGAGTCAACATGGTTTTTATAAAGGGAAATCATGCCTCATCAATCTACTAGAATTCTTTGAGGGGGTCAACAACTATGTGGATGGGGGGATAGTGGATATAGTGTACTTAGATTTTCAGAAAGCCTTTGACAAGCCTCACCAAAGGCTCTTAAACAAAGAAAGCTGTCATGGGATAAGAGGGAAGGTCCTCTCATGGAATGGTAACTGGTTAAAAGATAGGAAAAAAAGGATAGGAATAAATGGTCAGTTTTCAGAATGGAGAGAAGTAAATAGTGGTGTGCCCCAGGGGTCTGTACTGGGACCAGTACTATTCAATGTATTCATAAATGATCTGGAAAAAGGGGTAAGCAGTGAGGTGGCAAAATTTGTTGTTGATACAAAACTACTCAAGATATCTAAGTCCAAACCAGACTGCGAAGCGCTACAAAGGGATCTCACAAAACTGGGTAACTGGACAATAAAATGGCAGATGACATTCCATGTGGATAAATGCAAAGTAATGCACATTGGAAAACATAATCCCAACTATACATATAAAATTAGCTATTACCACTCAAAAAAGAGATCTTGGAGTCATTGTGGATAGTACTCTGAAAACATCCACTCAATGTGCAGCAGCACTCAAAAAAGCAAACAGAATGTTGGGAATTATTAAGAAAGGGATAGATAATAAGACAGAAAATATCATATTCCCTCTATATAAATCCATGGTACGCCCACATCTTGAATACTGCACACACATGTGGTCACCCCATCTCAAAAAAGATATATAGGAACTGGAAAAGGTTCAGAAAAGGGCAACAAAAATGATTAGGGGCATGGAACAGTTTCTGTATGAGGAGAGATTAATAAGATTGGGATTTTTCATCTTGGAAAAGAGACGAGTAAGGGGGGATATGATAGAGGTCTATAAAATCATGACTGGTGTGGAGAAAGTAAATAAGGAAGTGTTATTTACTCCTTCTCATAACACAAGAACTAGGGGTCACCAAATGGAATTAATAGGCAGAAGAATAAGGTTATTCAGATACAATGGTCATTTTATAATATGGTAGCCAGAGCTTCCAGGATTCCATTAAAACATGGTGAATGCATGGGGGTAAATGGGTTAGGGTTTTCATAATAAATATGGAACTCTACAGCTCCTTTGCTAATAGGAACCATGTTGATAAGATCTGAAACCTGACCTACATCCAGTGGGTGACTGGTGAGCTATCTAAACTGATTCAGTGGGCTCAGTTCAGTGCCCAGTGACCATGTAGTCCACAACACTGAAACCACCACCACAATTAGCAATAATTTAGCACTTTTTTAAAGGCAGGGAAAACAGAAGTATCAAGGTCACAGACAGCAGGTACACACGGTGCACTAGTCTTATCCCTAGAGTAATACTATGTGGTACTTTTTAATCCATTAATCTTAGAGGACTTTACAAAGCAGGTTTTTTGCCCCATTTTACAGATGGGAGAAAATGAGGTACAGTGAGGTGAAATACCTAAAGTGGGTGATCACACAGCAAGCCAAGCTGGGAACAGTTCAGTGGTTAGAGCCCTCATGGGAGATGAGGGTTCAATGCCCCCCTTTCTGCCATAGCAGTGAAAGGATTTAAGCTGGGCTCTCCCACTTTTCAGGAGAGTGCTCTAACCACTGACCTGTGAGATATTCCAATGTGGGGCTCCCTCAGTCTCTCCCCTTGAAGCTGTTCCACTGTGGATAAATAATAAAAGAGAGGTTGGAGTGGGGAAGGAGTGGACCTTTTGTCTCCTACCTCCCAGGTGGGTCCCCTAGCCACTGAACTATATAGGCTCTCTCTTGCCCAATCATGTTTTCTTTCTTTAGCCACAATGGAACAGCTTCAACAGGAGAGATTGAGGGTGCCCTAAATCAGAATATCTCATAGCTCAGTGGTTAGAGCACTCTCCTGAGACAAAGGACACCCCTGTTCAAATCCAGTTGAAGCTGGGTCTCCTATGTCCCAAGCACATGCTCTAACCACTTGCTAAAAGTTGTAAGGGAGACTCAGCACCAAATCCTTCCCTTCCCCCAAGCCCTGGGTTTTGTGTGAAGTGTTGCAGGCACCTAACCTCAAGAAGCAGCTTCCTCCCAGCAGCCTGGGCTTAGGTGCCTATCTCCAAGAGAGAAGCAGGGCCTAGGACATACCCTTTTCATTGGTTAGCCTAAAGTGCTGGCTTTTGTGGATGACATTCTTAGGCACATGTCTCTCCCCATTCATTGTATAGAGAGCCTAGGCGGCTAACTCTGGCTTTGTGGATCACAATGGTGTTCGCATGATTTTCTAGGCCTCTACAAGTTAGGCGCTATGATGCTCAGCATTGCGACACCTAAGTCCCTTTGTTGATCCCACCCTAGGTGCCTATCTGCACCATTAGACACCTTTGAAAATCAGGCCCTTAGACATATTGGCAGAGCAGCCTTGGGAAATCTCCCACATGCTGTAGCTATTCTATGGACAAAGGCCTTCAGTATCCAGGCAATAAATCTATCATCTTCCATGAGCACTAACTGTGATAAAGCTATTTGTCCTTTTAATTAATTATTGCCTTTCCATGAGAATATTAATTATTCTGTCTGTAAACTGTGATGGTGAGCCATTATTAGTTTATTTATCATTTATATTATAGTAGTGCCCAGAGGCCCTAATCAGGGACAGGGCCTCACTGTCCTAGCTGCTATATAACCCCATAGGAAGACATGGCTCCCAACCAAAGAGTTTACAGTCTGATTCATGAGCTGGGCGGTTGAGCTGATGAAGGAGTTAGGATATTATGGAGCTATGACCGAATTTGCTGTGGTGTTTTCCCAGGCTTTGTTACAAAGTCACCGTCTCTCTTTTGAAATGTCTTCACTGTTTGTTCTCGTGTGGCAGTGCACAATGGGGCTGAGAGTGGAGGAGGGTATTTCCCTCCATAGAGGACTCCTGAATGGTGTTTGTGGTAGTTACATCCAACTACTTGCAGACAATTTGAAGAGAAATGGGAGACAGTACAATTGAACACAGCCCTACCAAACCATCCAGTCTCTGCAGTAGTCCCATGCTAGGTTTTTTTTTGTTTGTTTATATGTTTTGGTTTTGTCTTATCAATCAATCAGCCAATATGTTGGCCTACTAACCTGTGAGATCTGGTCCCTCAAGCTGTCAGTGACATTAGGTTAGTGGCTGTTTCTACAGGCAAATTGTCATTTCAGAGCTTTTCCTTCTTCCTACAATGCTGATGAATGCTTTTCTGAGAAGTATATAATACGAGAACCTGATTTCCTAAGCTATGCACACACAATTGTGTCCCTTAATTGTGTATGCAACTACTACAACATGCAAGCAAATTGGGTAAATGTGGGCACAAATGGGCACTTAGACTCATAACTGATTACTTGCACATACAGTTACATGTATACCTGAATTTTCAATTTGTCTGCCTTTATTTTTGCTTGTCTAGTTCATTTGTGTGTGCAAGTACCTGATTTCACACACGATCACACAAATTAGGTGTGCGCTTGCAAATGCACAATTTTGAATAAATGCCATTCTTGGATAATCACATGGAAAACTTTTTTTGTCAGATCAGTACTCTTGTCTTGTACTATCAAAAGAATCAATACTGCAGTAAAATGCCAGAGATTTTGAGTAAAAAGTCCACAGGGGTCCACAAATGACCTAAATCAAGGACTCCTAACCCTATGGCACCTTTTGCTTTATTGCCATAGAGATGACAAATGACCCCAATAACTGTCCCCACTTTGATCTGGTAGGAAACACGTAAACCCTGCCCTCTTCTTTCTCAGGCAGGGAAGTGGTTTCTGCAGGCAGCCTACAGTTGGTCATGCTGAAAAAAGAGAATTCAGGTTAATTCAGCTTCAAAACCACTAAAATACACCGCAGAGCCCTCAGCAGCTTTAGACACAGCCTTCACCTCAAGAGACTCTAACAATTTTCTCCTTGCCTCTCCGTAATGATTAATGCACAGGCTGAAATACACAAAGGGGTAATAAAATACCCTGTGAAGGTGTTGAAGGCGCTGCTACAGCTTTCCCAGTGAAACAGCTTTTTTAGTACTGATACATTACCTCTGCCAGTATCTTATTTGTGAAGGTAGCACTGTGGAAAATGGCAAAAAGTAGAAAATAACACTTTCCAATTAATAATTAGTAGCACTGGTAGCAGAACACCTGCTGTACATGTGTGAAGAGGCTAATTAGGAAGGAGAGGAGTATCTTTGACAATGCACCAGCAGAAAGGGAGAAAGCAAAAATGGACACAAAGAAGGATCCTTTCAGAGGAAAGGGGTAATTGCATAGGGGTCTGGGAGGAAACATAACTTTTTTCGTCTCATGGTGCAAAGTTCCTTTGTTCATCTTACTGTGAATCAGCAGGAATTGACATTCTGAGTACTAGAGAGACAAGAAGACAGGATCTCTCGCTTTGCTGCTTCTCTGGGGCCTCTCTACACAAGGGAAAAATTAGAAACCATTTCCAATGTCACTAACACTGGTTCAGCTGAACAAGGGCATGCTGGGAGACCTAACATCATTTACAGCACCGTGTTGATTACCCCTATTCCAAGCAGGGGTATTTGCTTAAAAAGTTGTTAGCAGCAACAGGTCAATCTACTCATTATCATGTATTTATATTATTATAGCACCTAGGAACTCCAGTCATGGACCAGGACCCCATTGTGCTAGAAGCTGTACAAACACACAACAAAAAGAAAGTCCCACTCAATCTCACCAACTGAACCAGTGTTAGCAATGGAGGGAAATTTTCTCAAAAATATCTCTAATTTAGAAACTTGAGTTTGGTAGTTAATGCAAAAATCCCATGAATTCCCATTCCCATTCGCCATCTTTGCACCTCATAGTAGTAGTAATATTGATATTATTGTAATGCCCAAACAATATCAAGGCCCCATTGTGCTAGATACTGTAAAAACACACAAAACAAGGCATTGTCTGCCCAGAAGGCCTTTTGTGTTCACTTCAAGTAATCCAGTTTCCTGGCGCAAATATTCACGGAGAGTGAATTTCAAAGTATACATGCCAGAAGTGCTTGTATATTTTTACCCAGGCTAAACAAGTAGTACTGCAGAGCTAGAGAAAGGAAGCTAGCCCCTTGAGTGATTGATGAATATACTAGAAATGCTTAGATAACTGGGGAGACAGAAGCAGAGATTAACAAGGCACTCAGATACTACAATATAGGGCATGGTAAGAACCATGGTTGGAGAGATTGAGAGAATGTGTGTGCATATAACCAAGCAGTGATCACAGCCAGATTGTGTGGGTGGCAGGACCAAGCAGTGGTCACAGCCAGGTCACATAGGAAGTCTGGCTGTCCGTAAAGTAAGGATAAATGCAAACTGACTTCCTGGACCAACAGCTGAGAGGAGACCATGACCAAGGAGCTCGGAGCAAGAATCTTCCAGTGCACGAATGCTACTTTACAAGCTTTACACAATGTTTACTGCAATGGAGAAATGTTCAGTGGTTTAATTTTTAATATCATAGCCGATGGTCGAGAAACACTGAGAATATCTGCATGTAAAACATATCTCGATCACAATTTGTGCTTCTCCTTCAATCTTCCCCTCCCCCTCATCCTCTCCCTTTTTAATCAATCACAAAATCACCTTGAGGATGTGCAAGTCTCTGCTTCATACCAGCAGCTTTTCTAAGTACTGCTTGGATTAAACCCATGGTCTGTGTATATAGCAAGAAAAGATGATCAGTATGAGTGGCCTTTGAGTACAAAAGGTCGATTTCATTATTTTAGACCCATGTAACAGCAATCAACAGCCTACACTTCAAATCAGGAGAAGCATTTCTGAGACAGCTAGCAGAGAAACTCAGACTGTGCATTAATAGATTCAGGCAAAATATTGCCAGTCAGTGTCTAATTAGTCAGCTCTGTATGTACACCAGTGGCAGTTGAAAAGATCTGCTTTATTCTGAGTTTCGGGAGCACTCACCACAGGAAACAATATTTTATTATATGTTGATTTCCTGCAAAAGTCTTTCACATAGGCCAAGTCTTTTCAACAGTAAAGGCTGTATCTAAGAAGGGAAAGAAAAAAGGACATAGGAAATAACTATTTTAATAGATGAACCAAGAATTATTAATCCTGTGCTTCTCATACACAATATAAAGCATATATAATTTCCAGGAGGATGTGACTGATGGTGTAGCTCAACTAAGAACATTCTTCATAGATTGAAGTAGACAGGTACCATGTGTGGGGTCATGACGGTACAGTCATGCAAGAAAAAGCTTTGGACAATTAAAAAAAGGGAATTCTTCACTACTATTTCAGAAGTCAGCCCACAATTACATCTTTGTTAACTCTCTAGTGGTTTTGAAAGGCTCAGTAAATGGACTGTTCAACACAAAGGCCTTCTTTTTCAACTCTGTTGTACCTTTTCTTCTTTGAAGAGCTATAACATATTGATCAATTCTGTAAAGACTCTTCACCTGTCAAGCACTATTTTCGCTCTGTACCATACAATCTTCACATTGAAAAAACACGTTTGTATGTTTATGGTGCCTCAAAAGGTTTATTGTATCCATTAAAAGGGATTTAAAGTTGCTTATTGTCTTCAAAAAGCCATATTTAGAATTATATGACTACAAAGAGGAAAAAAAGGAGAATTTTTGTCCTACATTTCATTAATTAAATGTCACACAGGCCTGCCACCTTCAAATTCCATATTCCTGCTGGAAGAAAGTGTCTTGAAGGGTGTGTTTTTTACCGAAACTCTGTGTTATTCAATGGCTTTTACCCCACAGAGCAGAAAATGCTGTGCAGGGTGGAATCCCAGACTGTAAACTGATCTAATAAAAAGTAGTAACCAAGAAAGTCTCTTTGCAAAACTACTGAAGGTAAAAAGGACATTATCAGTCTAATATGAAAGCAGGAGAGATTATTCCAAATTGACTATTTCTATATATTGTTTGGATCTCTAGCAGTATAAATTTGATATACAATTGATATGAATTAATTCATCACAAAATATGTAACACAGTAAATGGCTCTGATTCTACAAACCTTTACTTAGGCAAGTAGCCACTACTCACACAAGTCATCTCACTGAAGTAAATGGAACTACTTGTATAGAAAAGTTTATAGCACTGGACCCTTACTATTCTAGCGCTAACAGTGGGATTTTGATGTGGACCCCAAAATTAGACTCAAGGATTAAGGAGAGTGATGGGAGCTGCTTCTTTTCCCCATGCTGTTGTGCACAGTATATGCTCTTCACGAACGGTGCTTCATGTTGTGGAGGAAGATTTTTTTTTAAATGAAACCACAAATGGAAAAATACATCTCTGGAGTTATTCTAAAAGGCTTTCACTGTGTTCTTGTGTTTTATGTTACAGATCAAAACAATGAGTCATCTTTAGAAGGTGGTAATCGATTGGGCTGCGATCACATGGCACAGCAACATTATGAGGTTTTTAAAATTTATTTGTTCTGTAATAGAAAGAAGAAAACACGTAGGTGCATTAGATAGAATGTATGGGACCTGTCTGAGCATGCAAAGGAAAAATAGGTCTCCATGCTATGCACCCTGCTTACCAATGCCATTTCCTTTAACGCTTAATTTTTGTATTATATACCCAGAGAGTTTGCTGCTCCTTAAATTGGGTTGCTCAGTGCAGAGGAGGAGACTAGTCTAGACTGTTAAATGGAATTAAATCACACAAAGGAGACTGTGTAGAATGGATGACTTATAGGCAGGGATGGTGGCTCTGTTTATTCTTACCATTACCTGACACTTTCCATTTTAAGACTCTGTTTTCAGTTGCCAAACTTTAACTGTTTCATTTCCATGCTACGTGTCAACGTTTTTGAAAGTTTCAGCACAAATTGCTGAGCTGTTTGTGAGAATGGGCTGAGGGGAAAATATGTTGCTTTGTCCTTGTTTTTTTTTTTTTTTTTTTTTAAGAAGCCATTTCATTGAAGTCTAGTACCTCCAAGCTTTGGAGTAGGGACTTGGAATTTGGCAGGGAGGGATGGCCTTTGTGCCAGGGATGCGCCTTTTGTTATTCTTCCAAAAAAACACTTAAATTTGATTAAATTAAAAGCATTTGAAAAATGGTGGTTCCTACATGCTCAGTAAAGCTTCAGAGCTACAGTGTCTGAAGATTCTGTCCACACTGGGCATGCTCCAGACTGGGGCTGAGAAGGACTTTCCCTGCAATTGCAGCTCTGGGATGCTGCAGCCTGTGCACTGTGGTCAGGCTCTGACTCTGAAAGTAGGGAGACTGTCTCTCCTCTACTTTCAATGCCTGACCTGCTGACACCCAAGCAACTGGAGGAGGAAGCTACCTGAATCACATGCAAAGGGGACTAGAGCTAAATGTAGGGGGAAGAGGCAGGGAGAGTATATTGGGACATGGTGCCTGAAAAAGGTGAGGAAAGACAGGGACCGAAGGCTAACTTAGGAGAGAGGGAAAGTGGGACTGGGAGTTGGGGTAATGGGCAGATTGGGAGCTGCTGGTTTAGGAGACTGGGGCTGGAAATGGGAGGGAGGGGGTTGGTACTGGGACAGGGAATCCATAGGATTTACTAGGCAAGAAAAACGGGGACTGGGATGATAAGCATGAGGAGTGAGACTGGGACGAGCTAGGTGAGGAGAATGGCACTGGGACCAGAAGCCTGGGCTGAGGAAGAGACAGGACTGTGACAGGGACAGATTGGAGAAGATGAGGGAGAAGGTATCACACTTGGAGGGGAATGGGCAAAAAAATCTGTGCCCACAAGAGCACATTCCCCTCCAGAGCATTGGTGAGTCTCACCATTCCTCTGCTGTCAGCAAATACCTGTGAAACTCCCTGCCAAAGTGTCTCATCCCTCTGTAGGGCTAGTCCTCAGAGACAACTTACTATTACAACCTGCTATGCCATATACCAAGGGGCAGAGGTTTTTGCAGTGGATCTAAAGGTTCCATCCCTGCTGATGACCCATGTGCATGTCAACATGATGCCACATGATGGAAATTCTGTTGCTTCAGTTTGCTTTTTTTTAAAACCTAGGAAATTACACACACAAAAACCTGTTGAAAGAACACTATTAAGGTTACTAAGTTAAGCACTCAAAAATTAGGAACTCCCTAACTTTAACCCTCCACACCACCATACATATGCATATGCATTTTGAATGATGCAATCACCTAATTACATGATTAGCACTGGAATGGGTTACCTAGGGAGGTGGTGGAATCTCCTTCCTTAGAGGTTTTTAAGGTCAGGCTTGACAAAGCCCTGGCTGGGATGATTTAGTTGGGATTAGGTCCTGCTTTGAGCAGGGGGTTGGACTAGATGACCTCCTGAGGTCCCTTCCAACCATGATATTCGATGATTCTATGATCACGTACTATTTTTTCCACCTGCCTCATTCAGTTCACAGGATAGGCAGTACTCACATTGTGACAGCTATTCAGTATTTTATTTTATCCTCATTGTTCAACAGGTGGTTCCAGGCTTTATTTACGCCTCTCAATGCATAACTATTAATTGCCCCATTGGTTTTTCTATGGTGCTCATAACTATAGTATCTGAGTGCTTCACAAACATTCATTATTATTTTTTCCGGAACACCCCTGTGAGATGTGGGGATATTATTATCCCCATTTTATAGATGGGGAGAAAGAGAAAGATTAAGGCCAAAATATCTACTAATTTTGAGAGCCCAATTTGGGACACATAGGATCTGATTATTCAGAGTACTTGGCACTTTCTGCATTCAAAGTACAGCTCAGGCTGTACTTCAGCTGAGGCTGTGAGCACTCAGCACTTCTGCAAATCAGACCCCAGGGTCTCAAGTTGGGCACCCAGAAAATGAGGAAAAGACAATTAGTGATCAAAATTTGGTGTAAGTGACTTGCTCAGTACCACATGGGAACACCGTGACAGAGGCAGGAATAAAATCCAATTCTCCAGTGCAGCATTGAACTCTACAATCATGAGACCATCCTTTCTCTTCCTGCAATCCACTGCCTTATTTACTACATGCCTTCCAAGTTCTGCAACAAATGAGGCAGGGGTCCTATAGCCAAAGCCCTCCTTCACTACACAATCCTGATTCCTTCCCAGCGCTGGTCCATCATGTGCAGTGAATGAGGCAGGAGTCCTATGGAAAAACAATATGTGATCCTGTAATTAAAGACCATATCATCAAGTGGCCTGAATGAACAGGTGCCATTTCTGAAAAAACTCAGCAAGGCAGTCTTCATAGAGTTTCATCTAAATTCTCTGGGAGGGGGGTGGAGGGGCGGTGTTTGTCACCTTAATGAACAAACCAGGAGTGTCTCAACTCCCCCCCCATTAGAAACCAGGGCCACATGTATGGAGTCCATGTGACGTCACAGTGGCTCCAGGGCAGTGTGACTGGAATGGAGATTCACCACCAGGGTAACCTCCACTGACTGCTGCCCCTAAAGAGAGATGAACAGCACAGAGTGGAGCTACAGAATAGCCAGGCAACCTCAGTCTATATCAATTTTTCAGCAGATTGCCTACAGGATGTAGATGGAGAGTTGAACCGTGCATGTTCCTGAAACCAACCTCCTCACAGATCTCCAGTTCTGGAGTAACTCTCAATGGGTCCTTCTGCAAGGGTTGGGTTCATGTGCACAGGGTCCTCTCTACACAGAGGTCTAGGGAATATGGTCTGGTTCTGGATGTGGAGTTCTCATTGCTTCGAGGCATGCAACTTTCAGTCTCACAAGTAGCTTCTATCATGACATTTCCTGACTTGCCCCCAAGAAACTTGACGTGGACCTGTCATTAAATTCCCCCGAGTACCTGTGAGAGAGCAGAGCCAGGAGTTGACCACCTGCATCCGGGGGACTGTATAGGGCCCTTGAACCATGCTACATGGAGGATGACCTCAGAGTGCTTCCAGGATGAAGGCAGATTTGCTTAAATATAAAGGTCTGTTTTAAGAAACCCTCCTTCCCAACTTTGAGTAACATCCTCCAGTCCAGACAGATGAATTTATTAAATGACATTGACTAGCAAAAAGCTCCTGGTACACTAGACCAAAGAACAAACTCTGAATCATCAAATGAGCTGTGACAGCTCTACTAAGACAACCTTACACTTTTATTTCAGGTGAATGGACTGAAAAGTCTAATGTATCAGCCACAAAAGAATGTCCTTGATGAAGGCCATTTGTGACATGATGTACTTCAGCAGAAACAAACTCATACTTTGGAACTGAAGACAGGGGCCAAAAAATGTATGGTATGGTCAGTTTTCTTCTGAGGGATGGACATTTGAAAAAATATTGGTGATTAACTTCAATGCCAAGGATCTCAGTAGCAATTAAAATGGGTTAAGACATATGCTTTCAATAAGAAAAAAGACCTTAGTGTTATTTTAAAATGAAGGGCCAGATGATGTTTTCCAGCAATGGGAATTTGGACTGCACAAGGATTGCTGGGTCAGGCCCAATTTAAAACAAGGCAGAGCTATATAGAAGCCAAGGGTTCACATTTCATTCAGAGACAAATAATAAAATGTAGCTCATAGATGCACTTTTCATGTGTAGATTTCAAAGGTGGGTACGCGTTATTATCCCTTTTTACAGATGGAGAAACATGTTTCACTGAGAAGTGAAATGATTTGTCCACCGTCACGCAGGAAGTCAGTGGCAGATTCATGAACAGAATTCAGGTCTTCTAGTCTGGTGCCCTATCTACTGCCCTGGCTTCCTTCCCATGACAAAGGATGGTACATTAGATGGGAAGTAGACTGCGTAAAAGTTTTGCAATGAAACCTCAAACCAAGCAGGTACAATTCAGCAGGGTTCAGATTTTGTTACAAACACCAAACACAGGCAAGGGTCTCTGAAACATTCACCAAGGTTCATAAACTTTCTCATGAGTCTTGGCTGTGGTTTGTGTAAACCAGGGCTGAGTTTCAATTGAAGGGCCTATTTATAGCTTCAGGCAGAAATCAGGCCAAACACAGTGGTTTTGCATGGTCTCCATCTGAAACTAGGCAAAAATTGGCCATTTTAGCTGATTTTCACTTTGGGTTTTTTGGGTTCATTCAAAATTGAAACTATAAGCAAAAATAAGGGTGTGTGAACCTCACAAGCCAAAACTGCAAAAGGTTTGCATAAAGCCCTGGGAACTGAAACCACTGCAATTTTCATGTCTCTAATGGTAAGTAAAGATTGCATGTTGAGCGAGAGTTTTGTAGGATTTTAAGAAACTATGTCTGTTGGAGAGAAACTTCATCATCAGTAGGTGGATTGAGAATGTAATAGAATGAATTATAAGTTATTTATTCCTCTGGGGAAGAGGAGAGAAAGGGAGGAGGTGAAGCTGACTTGATACTGCTCTTCTTATAGATCCCCTTAAGAACTTCTATTACTCCTGAGGACATTCTGTGCCAAAAAATTCTGCAAAATTCTGCAAGCTTTATTTGTCAATAAATAAATAAATGCAGAGGCTCCAGCATGGCAGTGGGAAGCACAGGCCACTGGTTGTATGAAGGTGGGAGATTCCCCTGCAGCCTCCCAATTCCTGGGACACGGACTCAGTGGTGAGGCTGCACCCGACCATGACACAGCACAAGGCCTGAGCCTACCCCAGAAACACCCTGGGGCCCTGCCCCTCTGCGCCAGGTGCACCAGGTCTGGGGTAGGCAGGCTCAACCAGGCAGGATCCAAGTGTGGGAGGATCCAGGTGTGGGGTGAGAGGATTCTGTGTGGGACAATCTGGGTGCCTGCAGGCCAGAGGGTGGTCTAGGTGTGGGGGGATCTGGATGCACAGAGACTCATTGGGGGAGGGGTGTTCCAGGTGCATGGGCAATGGGACTCTGCAGGGGCTTCCAGGTGAAAGTGGCTGGGGCTCAACGAAGAGTTCTGCATGTGGGGGTCTCAGCAGGGGGGTCTGGGTGCTGGGGGAGTGGGGCTTGTTGCGATGGGGTCTGGCTGGAGCTAGTTGGGGGTCAGTGGCATGGGGGTCTGAATGTGGGGGCTCGGAGTGGTGCAGGGGAGTGGGGATCGTCAGGGTAGAGGTCTGAGTGCAGGGAGCTCAGTGGGGGGTAGTCTGGGTGCAGGGGTGGGGGTCTGGAGGCAGGGGGTCTGGTGCAGCGGGGCTCCAGATTCAGGGGTTGAGGTTCAGTGGGGTGGGGTTCGGGTATGGAGGGCTAGGGGGGTTCTGGGTGTATGGGGTGAGGCTTGGCAGGGTGTCTGGGTATGGGAGGGCCAGATGCATGGGGGTTGGGCGGATGGGGGAGCAGCTCCCTGTATAGTGACCCCTCCCCCCGCAGCTGAGGAGCAATGGAGGCAGGAAGCAGAGGAGGTTTCTGTGGGGTGGGACTGACAGAGCCCCAGACACTCCTTGCAGGGGAAGAGGAAATCCTCTCCTGCCTCCAGCCCAGCCAGAACTAGCAGCTGATCCCGGATCAGGGTAGGAGCCGGCTGCTCTGGGTGCCTGAAAGGATGTACCTGCGCTGCTAAGGAGTGGTGCATGACTGCTCTTTCAGCTTCCCTGTCAGAAAGTCAATTTTCTGCTGGGAAGGAAAGAAATCTGTGGGGGACATGAATTCTGGGTGCGTGCAGTGGCGCAGAATTCCCCCAGAAGTAATTCTATTGTAAAACCAGCATTTCAACATCGAAAATCTATGCAGCTCACACTTCTCAGCTATGAAACCCCACAGATGTATAACACCAAAAGGAAGCCCTGTGTTTAGGGTTGCCAACCTCCAGGATTGTCCTGGAGTCTCCAGGAATAAAAAATTAATCTTTAATTAAAGCTTATATCATGTGATGAAACCTCCAGGAATACGTCCAGTCAAAATTGGTAACCCTACGTGTGGTCCCAATGATGGTACAAAAGAACTAGTAGCTAAGAGAAGCTGAGTCACTGACTCAGGGTGTGATTGTGACTGTAAAGAAGCTATTCCACCTCCTTGTGATTCAATCATCTTTGCTCAAAACTAGCTTAAAAAAGCAAGTATCGCTGAAAAATACCCGCTCAGACTGACCTATTTGATGAGTCACTGTGCATGTGATGTTTCTGGAAACTTTCTTGTCATCAACAATATACCTTATGAAAGTCAAGAACGCTGAGGGAATAATCACAGCTGGATGTCTCAGGGTCCACCCTACTCTTCTGACTCTGGTTGTGGACTTTTACCATCCCAAAAGCACTTTCTCCCCACTGTCTCCCAAGCAACACGTGCACGCGAACACACACACAAAACATGAGCTTGTTTAATATCTTTGTTCCTTTGATTGAATATTTAATGGTGGCAAATATTGCAGCCAATGTGGAAAAGTAAAACATTTATGTACAAAATACTGTGTGAATCCAGGAGCTAAAGCTCTAGGCACAGGCTTATGGTGCCTATTCCTTTACCTGGCCCTGGAAGTGCTCTGTCAAATCTATCCCTTCTAAGGATTCTTCCTTGGCTTTAGGGCAGCTTGTGGCTGTCGGAGCAGCACATAGCTACCAATACACCACAGAGAATCAGCCCCCCTCTATTTACTTGGTAAAGATCTTATATTAGTTAAAAAGCACAAATGTTAAGGGGAAAAGGTGCTGCAGAGCATAACTCTCAGAAACATTCAGATTGCAATTACTGTAATTATATCTTTCAAAGGTAAGGTATGAAAATTATCACGCAAATGAGAGAACAAGGAAAGCACAGGGAACAGTACGTTATTTTTCATCTTATCTTTGTCTCTGTGCCATTGTGCTGAATTGCTATGATTACGTTCTGTTAAAATCTTTTCATTTTTCTCACTGCTCTCTAGGGATCTAAGGCTCGGTGAACAAAGCAGGGTTATCAAACCAATTTCAATTTCGCAAACTCCTCACGGGAAATATTTATGAAAATGCAGACTTCAGAAAGATCAGATGCCTGTCTAACTTTCTTTTGTGGATTTGATAAGATTATGAACAAGACTGAATGCATCAGTGCTGCATTTTCTGTAGCAATATTAAGGACACAAGAAATTTCAACAACAAGAAAAAGCCATCAAGCCCAACATGCCTCGTCCTTTTGGTTTACCTTAATCCCACCTTCCTGATTTCTTGCCACGCTCTTCAATCTTTCCTTCTCCTGAAAAATTAGGCATCTCAAAATTCTATATATTCTTTGTTCAGTCACCTCCTGCATAGGCAACTTATTCCATGTATCTGTTGCCCTTTGCATGCCGTAGCCCCACTTGAGCCTCCTACTCTTCTATTTGTTGAGATGATGACTCCTAACCTGTGAACTCCTTACAGTATTCAAATGTGTCTCCATCAATTTTACCCCAAGGCTTTTAAAAATATTGATAACCTTAAAATGCTGGTGGTGTTTGTTAATTTTAAGAGGAACTCCTTATACATTGAACCCAGCCCTTGTTGTCGACAACAGCTAGCAGGATTACATAGAAAGAGAGAGAGGGAGAGAGAGAGAGAGAGAGAGAGACTCTTAATAGCTCCCTGGAAACAGATTGTTTCCAGGCGATGTTTGCAGGAGTCACTTTCTCAATCGCTGGCTGGTGCATCGCAATTCACTGCATCAGTGGAAGTTGGTTCCCAACAGGAGTGGTGGGACTGCAAGTAGCAATCTGTACCCTCATCTCAGCCCCACAGAGTGGTCAGATTTTCGAAGTAAAATGCTGGCACACTCAGGTTGAGGGTGGCGAAGTCAGAAGATAAAGGAGGGCCCCTCTCCCTTACCCTCTCCCTCTTCCAGAATGAAAAATAGGGACATTTTACAGTGAACAGCAGGATGGGAGAAACCAAATGTAGCCCCCATTGCTCCTTCACTGTTCTCCTAGTGCTAACCTCTTATGTCCAGTCTAATTACCACACCATCCCACCCGCATCCCACCACACCCCCACCAATCCACCCCCTGCTTCATTCTTTCCTTCTCCTCCACCTTCCCATTAAATCCTACCAATGGCCCATCCCCGCCTACCTCTGGACCGCCCCAAGCGCCTTCAGCAGCCTCCAAACCCACCCCACATGCTCAGAAATTCCTACACACACTTAGCCCTCAAGCTGAGAACCCCTCCTCTTCCTGTCAACATCCCTACAGAACATTACCATGCCCTTAGCTCTGAAGACTCTTTGACCTGGCAGTCCCAAGCTCAGAATGCACCCCCTTCTTTCCCTCCCCTCCCTACATCTTCAGGCTCAAAAACACTCGAGCCCATGTTCCTACTCTTTCCCCTCCTATTGACACCCGCACCACAAGGCTCAGAATTGCCCCTACTTACTGCTGGAAAAGGAAGAACAGAGACAGCTGGTAGCATCTGCAGACAGCCCTGTACTCTGCCTCTTTGGAGATAGCCCTACAAATGCTTGCTCTGTGCCTCCTTCCTCCACTGCTCCTGGGTCTGAAGTAGCTCCTGCCCCACTCAGCATCTCCCAGTGGCAGGAGGCGGTACTGCAACTTGCGGTACATCAGCCGCACTACACGGTTGTGACATCATTGGTGGGGTTAGCGCCATTAATCCCTAATGATCAGCCACTGCTACATAGACTTGAATTTACTGCATCAAGTAGGTAATAGATTCATGTCTGATCCTGTGAAAATCATTTACAGAGTCAGAGACCCAGGGTCTTTTGAAAAGAGATGAGCAAGGTTTTTAATATTATTTTGGACTTTGATGGTCCTCTGATTTTCTTTTTTTCTCTCTCTCTTTGAACTGGGAATTTGCAGTCATGAACATTAGTATCTTGAGGTAACCGTGCTTAAATTAAACCAGACAGCACTGAACTCTCCATGAAACTTGTTAAATTAACATCAGCAGACTTTAGTAGGGTCCTCTCACGTCCCTGTAAGCTGTGTTAAGTGTAGAATTAAAGCTTTAAAACAAAAATATAATTTAAAAATTCGAAAGGTTGAAAGCAGTCTTAGCACTTAACATCTTCAAAGAGCCGCACGACCTTTACTAATTCTCACCAGGCCTATAGAAAGCAGGTCAATGAGTACTAGCCCCATTTTACAGACAAGGAAATAGAGAGACACGGAGATTAAGAACTGAAGGCACAGACTTTGGGGCAGTGGGCGCTCTAAGAGGCATTGTGCTGAAGCAGTCAGAATGCTCCCAAAAGTATCTGGGCAGCACAGCTGCTATGCAAGTACCTTCTTTGTAGACTGTACCTTCTTTGTAGACTGTTGTATGTTCTCTCCTCTGAGCCCAGCCATCTTTGCAAACACAGTGAGCTGAGGATATCATGCCCCTTTCATCATCTCTCTCCATTTGAAGTTAATGCAGGAGGCTGGTGGGGTGAGATGCAGAGGTTTCATTTGTCCTCCGCTCTACCACCTTTGCATCACCTAGAGCTTATTGTGGTCTAGCTCTTCAGTGTCCTTGCACTCCTACCTACAAGAGTTTCTTTTGTCCTTTGAGCACCAGCACACAGGACTCAGGCTTCGTCTAGTCTTCTATGGCTTGCTCAAGGCCACCTAGCAAATCAAAGTGGCAGAGACAGTATTAGAACTCAGCAGTTACTGGCTTTCCGCTTGTTATGAATATAGGCTATTCCCTATATTCTATATGAACTCCCAATGTGATGTGATGGCTAAGACAGTAAGCCTGATCCTTAAGTGAATAAAAAGTGGCATGACTGTATACAATAGAAGCAAGACCATTACTAGACTATTGTGCCCATTTTTTGGTGTCCACACTTTTAAAAAGATGTTGACAAATTGGAAAGGGTTCAGAAAAGAGCTACAGAAATGACTGGAGATCTTAAAAACCTGTCCTACAGTGAGAGACTAATTTACTCACTCTATTTAGTTTAGCCAAGAGAACACTGAGGTGACTTGATCGTAGTCTATAAGAACGTACTTTGGGGAAATATTTCTGATAGTAGAGGGCTCTTTAATTTAACAGACAAAGACTTGAGATTTAGCAGCTGAAAGCTGAAGCTAGACAAATCAGACTAGAAATGAGGCATGCATTTTTAACTGTAAGGGTAATTAATCATTGGAACAACTAATGTAGATTCTCCATCCTTTGAAGCCTTTAAAACAAGGTTGGATGTCTTTCTAAAAGTTATGCTCTGTGAACTTGATGCAGGAATGACTTAGTGAAATTCTGTGGCCTTTGTTATGCTGCAGCTCAGACTGCATGATCATACAGGTACCTTCTGGCCTTCAAATTTATGAATCCCTGAAGATGTAAGTATCTATGTAGTCTGTGTATACAGTTTGAGAGAGAGAGATCTCCATCTAGTGGCATATAAGAATAATAACATCTGTTATATTCATAAAGTTTGTAGGTGCAATAAAGTTATTATCATGCACTGCAAATTGATTCCTATGTGCAGCAATTAACACAGCCTATGCTTATTCCACTAGCCTATGGTTCCTTAGGCTAGGTCTACACTAGCGGGGGGATTGACCTAAGATATGCAACTTCAGCTACGCGTATCTTAGGTCAATTTACCTGGCCGTGAGGATGGCGGCGAGTCGACCGTTGCTGCTCCCCCGTCGACTCCGCTTCCGCCTCTCGCCACGGTGGAGTTCTGGAGTTGACGGCAGAGCGATCGGGGATCGATTTTATCGCGTCTACACTAGACGCGATAGATCGATCACTACCCGCCAATCCAGGTATTTAGTCTATTAAAATTTTCTAGTTTGGGAAGGGGGAAAGTAGAGCCTTATCCTGCTTGCATTAAAATCAAGGGCAAAACTCCCATTAACTTCAGTGGAAGCAGGATTGGGGCCTTAAAAATTAAAGTAAAAAAATAAACGTCACTTTCTTTTCCTCATCTCTCCACTTCCCTATTTCTCCTTTCCTTTGAAGCAGGGCCGGCGCAACCCATTAGGTGACCTAGGCGGTCACCTAGGGTGCTGCTATTTTGGGGGCGCTGGCGCCGCGGCCGCCCGTAGAAATTTGGGGGCGGGACCTTCCGCCCCCACTGTTGGGGGCGGGATTTCGGGGGCGGGACCTTCCGCCGCCTAGGGCGCCAGCAAAGCTAGCGCCGCTACTGCTTTGAAGAAAGCAATTTCTCTGTCTCTTGATCTTGCACGTCTGTAGTAAGGATGGGAAAAACCTGGAGAACTACTGAGCTTAATTAAACATTTTTAGCTTCTTTTAAAGGAACATTTTTTTTTAAAAAAGGTAAAAGAAAATTAACATTGTTTCTCTCTCAAACCCTCCTTCAGGATCATCCAAGGAGAGAACAAAATCTTTAAAAGTTCTACCTCTGTCCATTGAACTGGCAAACTTTAGGAACAATGGCATTCCAAAAGACACTGTTATGAGTGCTTCCCACTCTACTTTATATCAAAGGCTGGATTTTTAAAAACTGGGGTTTCAATGGCAAAGCTCCCCTGGACATGGCTCAGGAAGAGGCCCTGGATGTGATTTTATCTGTAATGTGATGCCAAATGTTTTAAAAGTTTCCTTACAGCCTGACCCAAATCACATTAAAGTCAATGTGAGTTGGATCAAGTGCTTAGTCTCCAGCTTGTGTGACTGTGGTATTCAACATGGGTACATAACAGATATGGACCCAAGTCTAATCATGATTTTTTTATTCATCCAAAGCTCTTACTGAAGTTAATGGAAGCTGAGTCTGAATATGGACTGGGGGCAAGGCCCCTGAAGAGCCAAGGGCTGGGCAGCGTTTAGCTGAGTTTTATGCAGTTGATTGCAGGTGCATAGATTTTTCAGCTGTTTGGTTGGATATTTTTCACTCTCCAGCTGATGGGATTTTAGGCTGGCCAGATGGCCCTAAACTGACTAGATAGTTAAGGGCAGACTAGAGTAGACTGATCCTGAACACACTGGCTCAGGTTGGGCTGGCCATTCTGCTCCTCTACTACCTCTTTTGTCTGATGTCCTGACAGCCACAATCTTGTCTTTTTTAAGCTCTGCTGCCTTATGCTTTTTCACAGAAGGGAAAGCAGGTATTTTCTTTTCATGCATCATCAGTGACTTGCTGCACAACCACTGATCTGCTGATTATTAACAAAATAACAGTGTGTGAAAAGAAGGCACATGCACCTGTACAGGAGTATGAGGCCACTGAGGCCTAAGTGCAAAGTTCATTGATGTCCTTCTATTAATTCCATGGGTTTGGGACTGGGCCCATAAAAAGAATATAGCAAGCAAATTTTAATTAGTTTTATCTGCCTCTCTAAACCATACATACTTACCATGGTATCTGAGTATCGAACTGGGGCAGTCAGAGAGGAACGTAAGCAAGGTGCCAATAGTCTAACTGTGACACAGTTCTCGAGACTACTTGAAAAAGATTTCAGAGTCCATACTCTGAACATCCCTGATACACTCCCTGGACGAGTATAATGGATCGGATAGACTGATAGATTGACTTCATGTGACCTATCTTAGCCAGGTCTGCACTGCAAATGCAAACCTGCTCTCAATGTATTTGGTCTAGTAAAGCAAAGGTTTAGGATTATTATTATGTTCAGGTTTTGAAACCATACTGTAAACATATTACAAAGTGGGCTTTGTATAGAGCAGTGGTTCCCAAACTTTAACAATCTGTGAACCCCTTTCACTAAAATATTGTGTCTCGCAAACCCCCTCTTAAAAATGAATATTTCCAGGGATTTTCTCCTTTACCTGAGTTTAAATTATAAAAGCAGTGATCTTGGAAATATAAATTTTTTTTTATTACATGCTTATTACACACTATTTATTATTAATTATGATTTATCATTACAGTATTTTTACTACATTATGAAAATGGCAACACTCTTCCAAGATCTCACTTTCGTAGCTTGTATCACTTTGAATAAGCCTGTTGTAAGACAAGGCTCCTAGGTTTCATCAAGGAGTATCAGATGTGAAACAGCATGAAGGTATTTAAGAAGCCAACTCAGAGTTCCTCCTACACAAGCATTCAGGTCTTGAGCAGTCCAGGCAAACAACGCACATTACAACAAAGCTTAAACTTGTTCTTCATAATAATTTTAAAAACAATACTAGCTGCCTATTTAATTTAAAAAACAGCAAAAAATATCCACCTCCCTTTCTATTTCTTATAAGGAGTCTTGAAGTTTAAATCTCCTCAGTGTGATAGAGATGCTTGCTTTGATCTGCTTAGCTCTTGGAAGTCCAGGGGCTCCGGGCTGCTGGCCCCATGCTGCCCAGGGTCCCTAGGGACAGCTCTGTCCGCCATTAGGGATTTTTTTCCCGAGAACCCCCTGTAACATTTTGCGAACCCCAGTTTGGGAACCACTGGTATAGAGTAAAGATATTAGTCTGCTATAAAGATGAAAGGGTAAACACTGGAGCTCAAAAATATCTCATTATTGAAGCAGTATAGTTGCCAGATGTCCTATTTAAAATATAAGAAGCCTGAAATGTTAGAGGCAAAGTCAATGCAATTGTTTTTCACCACAACACAGGGAGTAAGAAAGAAACTAGATTATAAACAGAATCTGGGAAGAACTACATTCAGGTTAAGACAGCTTTGAAGCCACTTACCAAAAAAGCAACTGGTACTGAGGCAATAATTAGGGTTGCCAACTTTCTAATCACACAAAACAGAACACCCTAGCTCCATTCCTTCCCCGAAGCCCCACCCCTACCCCGGCTCTGCCCCAAGGCCCTGCCCCCCACTCACTACATTCCCCCTCCCACAGTGGCTCACTCTCCCCCACCCTCACTCACTTTCACTGAGCTGGGGCAGGGGGTTGGGGTGCGGGAGGGGGTAAGGGCTCTAACTGGGAGTGCGGGCTCCAGGGTGGGGCCAGAAATGAGGGGTTCAGGGTGCAGGAGGGGGCTCGGGGCTGGGGGTGGGGCTGAGGGATTCGGAGTGTGAGAGGGGGCTGCGGGTTGAGGCAGGGGTTTGGGGTGTGGGAGGGGATGAAGGCTCTGGGCTGGGGGTGCAGGGTCTGGGGTGGGGCCAGGGCTGAGGGATTCGGAGTGCGGGAGGGGGCTGCGGGTTGGGGCAGGGGGTTGGGGTGTGAAAGGGGATGAGGGCTCTGGGCTGGGGATGCAGGCTCTGAGGTGGGGGCAGGGATGAGGGGTTTGGGGTACAGGAGGGGGCTCTGGATTTGGGGGGTTCAGGGCTGGGGCAGGGGGTTGGGAATCGGGGTTGGGGCAGGCTTACCTTGGGCGGCTCCTGGTCAGCGGTGCAGCAGGGATAAGGCAGGCTAGTCCCTACCTGGCTGCACCCCGGAATCAGCCAGCAGATCCAGCTCCTAGGTGGGGGCCAGGAGGCTCCACATGCTGCTCTCACCCACAGCACCTTCCCTCCAGCTCCCATTGGCCGCAGTTCCCGGCCAGTGGGAGTGCGGAGCCAGTGCTCGGGAAGGGGCAGCGCAAGGAGCCCCATGCCCCCCCCCCACCTAGGAGCTGGACCTGCTGGCCACTTCCAGGGCACAGCACAGTGCCAGGACAGGTAGGGACTAGCCTGCCTTAGCCCTGCAGCACCGCCAACTGGACTTTTAATGGCCCAATTGGTGATGCTGAATGGAGCCGCCAGGGTCCCTTTTCGACCAGGTGTTCCAGTCAAAAACCAAACACCTGGCAACCCTAGCAATAATATTTGGATATCCATGGAACAATTAAAAGTTACCCTTTAAAAAAACGTGGAGAGTGCATAAACAGAGCATGAAGACAGAGGTACTTTTTTCTTATCTTCAGTATTTCCTACCTTAACTGTTTAAGCTTTAAAATGATTACGTGACTTGACATTTCAATTCTGATGAAACAACATAAAAGAAGTCATGCTGCTGACAGACATCACTTTTTAGTACAGCCCTCTGTATAGCTCACTTTGAACTATGAACATGTGTAAAGGATAGATGCTTACAATCATGGGCTTATGCACAAAGCTCTTACCTCTTCCTGCCATTTGACTTGCTCCTGCTCCTATTAAAATTGATGGCAAAACACCCATTGACTTCAACATGAGTAGGAGAAAACCCTTTGTGACTTTCTTATTGTGTATGTCCTAGGATGGCCTTTTTCCATCCAACTGTTAGGGCTTACTGGTCATCGTCAATGTTAGGACCTAGAGGATTGCCCGGTAGTTTTGGGTCTTCTAAAAGTCAAAACATTGATCCTTTGACAACATATGAGTTAAAGTCAAAGAGTTGTGAAAAAAATAGGTTCTGGGGGTAAGGTTTTTCAATCCATTGGATGGTTTGGGGGTTTAACAATTTTTCTCCAGATTTTTTCATTGTTGTTTTTTATTTTGTTAATTTCATTCTGAAGCATTTATATAAATATAACATATACTTGTAACTTTTTGATACTAGAAATATTAGGCTTTAATTTCAATCTATGAATGAAAATTTAACTATTCAAAAAAGTGACAAGAGAAGTGACAAGAACATCCATGTTCTGTCTATTAGGAAGCAGTAAGAAAGCAATAAAGCTGCCTAGAAGCCTAAAGGGGAAGAGACTAGCTGGAATCATTTGTGATTGGAGAGGGAGGCATAGTTAGTGGTTGGAAATGGAATTAGTTGTCACTGGGTGATGAAAAGAGGAGAATGGGTGGCAGTCTGGACTCTTAGAAGACTTGGTTTGCTTGAATCTACAAACTTCTGAAAGGTTAGAAAGAGCTCTGATGTAATGCTTCTATGTAAAGCTGGCTAGCACATCTTAAATTTCAGTCTTCAGTGTCGCAGTTGGTTGTTTTTCTTTCTAAATGTGAAAGCTGCTGATCAATATTGCAAACAGGTGATTGATTAATGTTTAGCGATTAAAAAACATTTGTCTGTGAGTTTGACTTAATATGCCCAAAAATGAAGGAAGTTGTAGGAAACAAGCTATTGAATAGACAGGAGAAATTGAAAATACATCATTCTTCTTAAAGCAAAATACAAACATTATCAAGAGTTTTTAGCCAGGTAGAAAGGATCTGGGCTCATTTCAGAAAGTGCAGAAAATTGGTGTCTTCAAATTCTTCAGGGTAAATGTGCCACTGAATAAAACTACGTCTATTGACGCAGAAGAGCAGAACATTGATGAGTTTGATTATACTGAAACTGAGATTTTTTTATGCCATTGTTGTAATCAAAAAGGAGCTGCAGTAATGATCGTAATCCTTGTACCAGACCTTTCAACATCAGCTTTGTTCAGGAGCAATCTCTGTTCACCTCCCACACCCAGAAAACAGTAAAGTCCAGTCAATGATGATTCCATAACAACAACCATAAGGAAAAGAGCTTAATAAGAAAGTCAGAACCATTTGTCATGCTAACATCATGCTACCTTCAATGTAGCACAAAAGGAGCAATTTTAAAAAATGGTTCAAGCACCACACTCTGAATATTTAAACCCACAGGGTTCACTATTCATGTTGGAAGTGAAGAAAAAGTGGAAAAAATAACGGAAATTAATCAAAAAAATTAACTTTGACATTAATGCAAAATTGTTCACTGAAGACGAGAAATGACCAGATGATGGCTAAAACCATCCATGCAGGTGTTCCTCCTTAATCCTATTCCAAATACATTTGGAAAGAAAACCACACGATAATGTGTCCAGGTTACTTAAGGTGCCATCCAAGAATGCAGAGATCATGGCAAGGAGGCCTTGCCATATGTTCAGACTATGAAAATAAAATGAATATAAGAGAACTTCTCAGGTTTAGTCCTCCTAAACATCTATCATAAGAATGTTCAGCTCTCTATATAAAATTCACGGAGAAAGAAATAATACATAACACAGTCTTAAAGCACACTGTGGAGGCTCAGTATGTCTTCTGCAACCATTGTTGGTTGGTTGAAAAAGGATTAAAAATATATATATATGGAGATATACCTATCTCATAGAGCTGGAAGGGACCCTGAAGGGTCATTGAGTCCAGCCCCCTGCCTTCACTAGCAGGACCAATTTTGCCCTAGATCCCTAAGTGGCCCCCTCAAGGATTGAACTCACAATCTTGGGTTTAGCAGGCCAATACTCAAACCACTGAGCTATCCCTCCCCCCCAGCTTCCCAATGACACTTGGTGGAACTCTCAGGAAGATGGTATCTCTACATTTGGATCCAAATACCATAGATATGTGAAAAAATGTGAAAACAAGCACAAGGAAAACTTTGATCAAAACATAGAACATGTTTCACACAAGGGACTCTACGGAGAGGTTTCTGAGTGACTTGACAGCTTTCAGACTGAGAATCCTACTGTTGCAGTGTCAGTGGAAATCTGGCTTGATATAATTAGCTAAAAAAAAACCCCAAAAAACAAACATCAATAACACTGAAAAATGATTCAGAGGAGCTATGGAAACTTTCCATTACTTAGACAACATGCTGATCCTAAATGCAAGTTGAGCCCAGAACAAGAAGACAATAAAAGATAGCTGAATGGAACATAATTTTGAATTTCTTTCTCTTCCTCTATTACAGGGGCTGGCAACCTCTGGCATGCGGCTCGCCAAGGTAAGCACCCTGGTGGGCCGGGCTAGTTTGTTTACCTGCTGCGTCGGCAGGTTCAGCCGATCGCGGCTCCCACTGGCCACGGTTCGCCACTCCAGGCCAATGGGGGTGGCGGAAAGCCGCAGCCAGCACATCCCTCGGCCCGCACCGCTTCCCACAGCCCCCATTGGCTTGGGACAGCGAACCGCGGCCAGTGGGAGCCGCGATCGGCTGAACCTGCCGACGCGGCAGGTAAACAAACTGGCCCGGCCTGCCAGGGTGCTTACCCTGGCGAGCCGCGTGCCAGAGGCTGCCAACTCCTGCTCTAGGGTGTGGGTTGAGCAGTATTGAGGTAAGAAGATTGGAGCAGCCTATTTTGTGACAAAGACTTAGGCTGAACTTTAGATAAATTAATTGTAAAGTTGTTAATAAAGCTAAACTCCAGAAAGGGGATGAGTTTGGACTCTATGCATGGCAAATTAATGTTGGTTTAGAGCAGTTTGCCATACCATTATTTGATTGTCTTTACCTCCTTGGATATATTAGTTTCCAAATAACCTGTACTGTCTTATGTTCAGCTATCGTTATTAAGTCAATGTGTTCCAATAATAACAATATGTGTAGTATGTGGGGGATACATGTTATACAAAGTAAAGGCATCCATAAGTAATATGGAGCAAGAAAACTTGCCCTCATTTATCACCACAGAAAAGTTAAACATTTGGTGCAGGAGAGGTGACACCAGTTGGCGCGGGATAAGCAAATTAACAAGGGTCCGATACAATGAATGTGACTCATTAAATGTGAAACCATTGCAACCCATATAGTATGAAAAAAGTTTGTTTTCCCTCCTCAAGTACTGTTGCAAAATAATTCAATATCTGAAAAGTCTCAGATTTGTACCTGTTTGCATCTGGGGGACACTTACATGTGCAGGTGTAATGTGTTACAGACAGAGTTGCCAGCATGTGGGTTCACTCTGGGGGAGACAGTCTCCAAATTGAACAGTATGGTTGAAATGCTGGAACATTAGTAAAGTAAAAACTGCTCATGCAAATATTGTGTGGTGGCTGAAAAGGAACATTTCTGGTATGGACCCAGGGAATGTAATTTTACTTGGTATATGTTCTGTTTCACACCTAAATTTCTTGTGATGATAAATGAAAATATTTTTATATTTTGTACCAGTTTTTAATAATGTAATCAAAATAAAAGCAATGTTAAAATTACAAAATGTTGCTTTAAAAGCAGAGCAAGCAAGAATCACACCCTGTGGTGGGCTATTCTGCAGTTGGTGATTTTGCATCCCCTGGTTTGTCCTTTAAGCCTAGTATTAATGGTGGGTCAAATAATTACAACAATTGCGATCTTGAAAATGTGTTGCTGAAAGCACAAAAGAACAGAAATAAAATTTATACTAATCTAGAAAAGAAAAACAAAAGCAGTGGAATGTAGGCCTGACTTGACATGAGTAATTAGACATAATGGGAGACATCATTTCTTGGGAGACAAGACGAGGGACGTAAATAGATCAGCAGACTGAAAACAGAATGTTTGTGCTAATTAGGATAGGTAAATGGGTCTGTAAGCTAAGAGACAGAAGGTCTGTACTAGCTAAGAAAAGGGGGAACATGCAGAGAACCATGGACAATGGACAAGATAACAATGGCTAAAATGAGTCAGAAATGTAAAGATGAAGTAAAGAGTAAGTTGTACGTGGACAGTGCCAGGACAGAGCATGCTGTATCCCAAGATACAAGCCAATCCCAAAACATGTGATGTAATGTATATTAAATGCAATGTAATGTGTTAAATGTATATAAAGGAAGAGGGTTTCTGTGTGGTATGCCCTATACTCACCCCTACACTTGAGTCTGATCAACTCAGCATAGCTTTGCTGTAAGCCAAATAAAGGAACCTGAGTGACAAGACGAGAATCAAATTGAGTTCTTGGCAAACCAAGTGGAAGAGGTCTCGGGGAAGCTCCAACATTTAAATCCTTGGATATGTTCATTTCCAGAAAACCTGTACTACCTTATCTTCAGCTGTCATTATTGGGGATAGTGCTCTTTCTTGTTTTACATATTATATAAAGCAGTCATTTGCTTGCCGCATTGTGATACAATCGATTTTAATACTCAGTTTGACTGTGTAAAAGAACATGCCTGTGATTTCTTTTTGTATTTTGAATTGAAAGAGACTTTTAAAAATAAGTGCAGTAATAGAATCATCTGGCTCAATGGGTAAAAAGAATACTAACACTTTTATGAGAAAAGAAATAAGCTTGTTAGTCATGATGAATAAATGGCATACAATATTGCTAGCATCAGTACTCATTATGGGCCAAAGTAGGCCCAGTGCTGGGCTGATGTATGGTGCCACCATGCTGCATAATAGCTACAAGAACTCAGTGATATGATCAAACTTCTCCTGCCCTCCTAGTTCTCTTTTCTAGATATGCTATCATTGATTCTATGTATAATTGAGCCTCTAATGCTGTGCCGTAAAGTATGATCCACCCACCCTGAAAACTAAAAACTAGCACAAGACCCATGTACTATTCACATTCTACCTAAGCCTTCAATAATAGGGATTAAGTAGGATTTAATTGGTGCACAGTGAATTTCATTCACAGTGCATAGCAAATTGTAATAAATCAAGATATTTAAGAAATATTTAAGAGGACCTCTCCCAGAATGAAGTGTCATTAGAGAAGGTTTTGGAACAAATTGATAAAATAAACAGTAATAAGTCACCAGGACCAGATGATATTCACCCAAGTGTCCTGAAGCAACTCAAATGTGAAATTGCAGAACTAATAACTGTTTTAACCTATCGTTTAAATCAGCTTCTGTACCAGATGGCTGCAGGATAGCTAATGTGACACCAATTTTTTAAAATGGCTCCAGAGTCAAGCCCAGCAATTACAGGCTGGTACGCCTAGCATCAGTACCGGGCAAATTGGTTGAAACTATAGTAAAGAACAGAATTAGCAGACAGATAGATGAACACGATTTGTTGGGGAAGAGTCAACATGTTTTTTGTAAAGGGAAATCATGCCTCACCAATCTACTAGAATTCTTTGAGGGGGTGAACAGGCATATGGACAAGGGGGATCCAGTGGATATAGTGTACTTAGATTCTCAGAAAGCCTTTGACAAGGTCCCTCACCATAGGCTCTTAAGTAAAGTAAGCTGTCATGGGATAAGAGGGAAGGTCCTCTCATGGATCAGTAACTGGTTAAAATATAGGAAACAAAGGGTCGGAATAAATGGTCATTTTTCAGAATGAAGAGAGATAAATAGTGGTGTCCCCCAGGGATCTGTACTGGGACCAGTGCTGTTCAACATATTAATAAATGATCTGGAAAAAGGTGTAAACAGTGAGGTTGCAAAGTTTGCAGACTATACAAAATTACCTAAGATAGTTCAGTCCAACACTGACTGCAAAGAGTTACAAAGGGATCTCACAAAATGAGGTGACTGAGCAACAAAATGGCAGATGAAATTCAATGCTGATAAATGAAACGTAATACACACTGGAAAACATAATTCCAAATAAAAACAAAATTATGGAGGTCTAAATTGGCTGTTACCACTCAAGAAACTCTGAAAACATCTGCTCAATGTGCAATGGCAGTCAAAAAAGCCAACAGAATGCTAGGAACCATTAGGAAAGGCATAGATAATAAGACAGAAAATATCATGCCACTAAATAAATCCATGGTATGCCCACACCTGGAATACTGCATGCAGTTCCGGTTGCCCCATCTCAAAGAAGGTATATTAGAAATGGAAAAAGTAGAGAGAAAGGCAACAAAAATGATTAACAGTATGGAACAGCGGCCGTATGAGGCGAGATTAAGATAACTGGGACTATTCGGCTTGGAAAAGAAACAAACCGAATGGGGATATGATAGAGGTGTATAAAATCATGACTGGTGAGGATAAAGTAAATAAGGGAGTGTTATTTACCCCTTCACATAACACAAGAACCAAGGATCACCCAATGAAATTAATAGACAGCAGGTTTAAAACAACCAAAAGAAAGTACTTCCTCACATAGCACACAGTCAACCTGTGGAACGCATTGCCTGGGGATGTTGTGAAGCCCAAAACTATAACTGGCTTCAAAAAAGAATTAGATAAGTTCATGGAGGATAAGTTCATCAGTGGCTATTAGCCAAGATAGTCAGGAATGCTCCCCATGCGCTGGGTGTCCCTAGGCCTCTGACTTCCAGAAGCTGAGACTGGATGACAGGGTATGGATCACTTCACGATTACCCTTGTCTGTTCATTCCCTCTGAAGCACCTGGCATTGGCCACTGTTGGAAGACAGGATACTGGGCTAGATGGACTATTGGTCTGACCCAGTATGGCCATTAAAAAATAATCTGTTCATATTGGCTGTTCACGCTAGGTGACTCACCCCTGTGTAAAGAGCCAGCACAAGGCCTATGGTGCATAGACTATGTACCAGCAAATTTCCACATTATCCCTATTTTGAGGCCTTTCATGGGACTTCATTAGTGCACAGTCCTTGTGCTGGCCCTCAGCATAGGGGTGAATCTCATCCATTTGGAATACGCCTGATCTATAGTACAGCTTTTCTCAGCTAAGGAGTCAATGATCCATGTCTTGATACTTCATCTAAATATGACAGGTGTTTTGCCTTGCCGCTGAAGCATTCTTCATCTAATCAGTTATATGCTGCCAAAATTTTAACTAGGGCTCCCTCAGAAAATTTCCTCTTTTGTCAGAAAAGCATGTAATATTAGCTGGTAATATACTTCCTACTCCTGATCAATGAATTAATCAAATGTTTTTTAAAAACTCAGTTCACTGCCCTCTGCAAACCCCCCACCAATTCCATACTCTCTACCTCCTCAGTGCATCAGTCCTTTCACCCTCGTCCCCTTCAGCACAGCCCCTTCTCACCCCACCATGCTTCCCTCTCATCAGTATGTCACTGAGGCTTCTTTAGGTCGCTCCCTCACCTGCTAACTTCCTCACAGCAACATCAGTGGCAACAGGTAGATCACCCTGCAGTCTCTGGTCAGGTAGGAAGCAGGCCCCTTGGGCAAGATGGCCAGTGAAAGAGTGGGTCCCTTTTAGGCTTTGAGATAGAACCCCCTGTGGTGTTTAGATGTGCTTGTAATTATTAAAACTGGGAGCACTGGCTGTTGGGAATCTGTTGAAGCTTGTTAGTACCTTGCCTGCTTGATACAACACCTCCCTCCCCCCGACCTCTAGAGGTCTCCCTTAGCTGGTACAGGCGACTGGAGAATGGGTCTCCCCTGGCTGCTGGATGGTGACAAGGTCTCCTGGTTCCTTTCTAAGGCTACGTCCAGACTACCCGCCCGGATCGGCGGGTAGAAATCGATATAGCGGGGATCGATGTATCGCGTCTCGTCTGGACGCGATACATCGATCCCCGAACGCGCTCCCATTGACTCCGGAACTCCAGCAGGGCGAGCGGAGTTAGCGGAGTCGACGGGGGAGCCGCGGCCGTTGATCCCGCGCTGCGAGGACACGAGGTAAGTGCAGGTAATTCGAAATAAGATACTTCGACTTCAGCTACGCTATTCTCGTAGCTGAAGTCGCGTATCTTATTTCGATCCCCGCCCCTAGTGTGGACCAGGCCTAATACAGTTTCTTCACACTCTGAGATGGCAGACTCCAGCAGGAAGAGAGGCAGGCTGTAGTGGCTTCAGGACTCCGACTCAGTACATAAGCAGCACGGCCCCTTTCCAGCTCCTTCTACTCCCCTTTCTACACTGCTGGAGCAGCTGGCATTGCAGGAGCTGAAAGGACTCTGGTGCATCCCCTATATGCACCAAGAGGCACTGGTGGGAATACAACAAAGGAATGTCCTTGCAGCAGCTGCTTCTGTCACAGTGATAGTGAGCATCCTCGAAGAAGGCTCTAACTTTTAATAAGCACAATCTTTTTATTTTTACGGTGACTTCCCAACTCAAATGTAACCAATTTCTGTCCATGTTTATCACTTTACTATGCACAGGCCCGGTAAAGGATTTACGGGGAGTGAGATGACTCTTTAAGATACATACAGGCCAGACTTAACTGATTTGAAAGAGTAGGTGTGGGGGACCCTTAGGTTCCATCTAGGTTCTTGCTACAGAAGTGAAGCCTAGCTGCATTTTAATCTTAGCAATCAGTTTGCAGTGGTGTACATTTTCAAAGCTATCTTCACAATGAAAATGGGGTTGAGACTTCCTTTTTCTTTTTACTGGGAGCTTATGTTCTCATTATCAGGGCCGAGAGGTTGGATCTGTTCACAAGCCCTGCATGCCCCTTGCATCTGATCAGCGGATACATTACATTTTAGAAAGACTTGGTGAGAGGCTGTGTCTATTACAGGGGTGGCCAAACTATGGCCCGTGGGCCGGGGCCGGCCCACCAGCCGTTTTAATCTGGCCCTCGAGCTCCCGCTGGGGAGCGGAGTCTGGGGCTTAACCCGCTCCAGCGCTCCAGCCGGGGAGCAAGGTCGGGGGACACTCCACGCAGCTCCCGGAAGCAGCAGAATGCCACCCCCCTAGCGCTCCAGCTGGGAACCAGGGTCGGGGGCCATGCCACGCAAGCTCCCGGAAGCAGCGGCATGGCCCCACCTCTAGCTCCTACGCGTAGGGGCAGCCAGGGGCCTCCGCTCTGCATGGTGCCCCTGCCCCAAGCACCACCCCTACACCTCCCATTGCTGGGAACCGCAGCCAATGGGAGTTGCAGGGGCTGTGCCTGCAGACAGGGCAGCATGCAGAGCCGCTGCGCCGCGCCTCGCCTCGCATAGGAACTGGAGAAGGGACATGCCGCTGCTTCCAGGAACTGCTTGAGATAAGCACAACCCAGAGCCTGCACCCCTGAGCCTCTCCCCATGCCCCAACCCCCTGCCCCAGCCCTGATCCCCCTCCAGCCCTCTGAACCCCTCGATCCCATCCCAGAGCACCCTCCTGCACCCCAAACCCCTCATCCCCACCCCAGAGCCCCCACTCCGTCTGCACCCCTTCCCGCACCCCAAGCCCCTGACCCAGCCCTGATCCCCCTCCCACAATCTGAAACCCTCGGTCCCAGCCCAGAGCCCCCTCCTGCACCCCAAACTCCTCATCCCCGGCCCCACCCCAGAGCCCACACCCCCAACCGGAGCCCTCACCCCCTCCTGCACCCCAACCCCAATTTTGTGAGCATTCACGGCCTGCCATACAATTTCCCAGATGTGGCCCTCAGACCAAAAAGTTTGCCCACCTCTGGTCTATTAGCATCTCTCAATTTAGATTAGATTGAACCTCTTAAAGGTGAAAACATAAACTGAGTTAAACTGCTTTACTCCTTCATTGTTTTCCTTATTGTTAAAATGCTGCCATCAGGGCCCCTCTTACTGGTACTGATTTCAGCGGGGATTTTCACTCACCCCAGCAGAGGCAGGATGTAGCCCTGGATCTCCGAAAGGTGGTATTTGCAAGAGTGCTCAGTGTTGGCCTAACCCTGCACCCATTGAAGACAATGGTAAAACCTTCACTGAAGTCACTGGTAGCGGTGCTAAGCCATTGATTTCAATGGGAGCAGAGTTAGGTCAATGTTACGCCTATTTGCAAATCTCACTCTAAAGGTCCAGGGAGGTAAAAGCCACTCCATTAGAGAATCCTGTTCCCTATCCTTGCCTGAAAAGTAGTTTAAGATAGAAAGAAATCCAAATATTACTCCCTAAGTCATCTATAATTTTCATTTAAGTTAACGTATTTCTACTACTTACCATCAATCCTAAAGACTTCTTAAAAGGAATCGCTATGGTGTCTTGATTTCAGAAAAAGCTGTTCTACCACCATTTATATAGCAGTGAAACCAAGGCTATATCAGGAGATGATTGAGAGTTTCTTTTCTATCACACATGTATATAGGACAAGGTTTCTACTGAGCTACAGTTTCTAAAAGGTCCATTACTGAAATTTCAGTCTCAAGAATTACATCTCCCCCAGATAGCCAGGTCCATTCCACTGGAGTAACATTAATCTTCTACACAGACAGAGGAAAGATGTTCCCATTATTCACTAAGATGACTAGTTCCTCATTTTTTGCTGACAAGTCCTTTTTCAGCTACTCAGACCAAAGAAGCTGGCAGAGTTCATTAGGAGCAGAAAGAAGCCGAGCTTAGGATCAGTCAATGAATCTCTGAAGATGTTAGTTCTTTTCATTTCAATTCTGATAAATGTGGAAATAACTTTAAGGTGAATTGGTAAATGCCTGGAACTGCAGCTTCTACATAAGTATATTCTGTACTTGATATATCAACAATTTGATATATACATCTTGGGTTGGATCAATTTTCTGCTTAAGGTTGCCTGTAGAACATTGACAGAATACATCAGGTCTTTTGTTTAGAAGGCATATGCTGTGGACCGAGTTTTCAGCTTGCCTCAAGATAGTCTCCAGAGTTACAGGACCAGTTTTGCATTGCACAAGCAATTGCACCTGCAAAACTGGGAATACAGAATTCATGTCTGTGAACACAAATTGGCTGTGTGCATGCCCCAAACAGATGTACTACCAATCAGTTGTGCACATAAAACAGTATGCAAGAAGCTGAAAATGTGGTCCAATACACTTCTGGGGAAAGTACATAACTAAAATGGAATGTTGAAAAATGTTTATGGGTACACAATAGGTGAGAAGGGGGAGTAGAATAGGATGAACTGTTCTGGGGAAAACTTGGACTTTCCTAATTTAGCCCTGTCCCAATCTGCTGAATGAATCTGAACTTCTGAGATCTCTGAAGATTTCATGACTCCAAGATCATAGAAATGTAGGGCTGGAGAGGACCTCAAGAGTTCATCTAGTCCATGCTCCCCCTCCCCTGCCCACTGTGATAAGATTACCTAGACCACCCTTGAAACATGATAGAGATTTTGATAACCTTACCTCATTCCAGTGTCAGCTTAACTGAGTCCATATTACAGAACCATATCCCCTCTGGTCACATAGGAAGAGGACTGGCCAAGAAGATCCCGGTGATCTCAGAGCCCATATTTCAAGCACAAGCAGAAAGAGATTTGCTGATGCTTTTCATTGTGGCTTCCCACCAGCGCTCCAAGAATGTCTTCACACAGCACAAGTTCTTCTGCACTGGCGTTACTATCTAGGTTCTTGTTCTGCACTCATCTCTGTGGTAAATGAATGCTCATAATGCAATGCAAATTTTGCAGCTAGATTATCCTAATCTTTTTTGGCACTGCCCTCTCCTAATTCAAAGCTCTTCTCATCTGTTATGAATATATATGAACAAGACTGAAGGAATGCCAGAGTAGTCTAAGCACCAGGAGAGAGACCATTCAGAAGTCAAAATCCTTAAAGAAAGTTATAAGAAATTGTACTGCTCAAGTTTGGCAAATAATTGTAAACCTGAATGACTTGGCTTCCTTTTTTTTTTTCTTTCAATATTCCAAAGGGGATTATATCACATTAGAGACTTTTCACCTGCCAAATTGATGTAGATTATAAACTTTTTAGAGCAAGTGCCTTATCTGTATTCTTGTCTATAAAGTGCCTTGCAACACTATTGGCCCGATATAAATAGAAAATGTGATTATTTATTATTAATTATTATTATTATTTATAAGTACACCTCTACCTCGATATAACGCTGTCCTTGGGAGCCAAAAAATCTTACCGCGTTATAGGTGAAACCACGTTATATTGAACTTGCTTTGATCCACTGGAGTGCGCAGCCCCGCCCCCCCGGAGCACTGCTTTACCGCGTTATATCTGAATTTGTGTTATATCGGATCGCGTTATATCAAGGTAGAGGTGTAATAGAACATTTCTAAAACCAAATCTATTTTTGAGTTATAGGAATGTGAAAACATTTAAACAGGTAGATTAAAATACCATAACCCAACACAAATGAATCTATTTTTATTTTTTATTTTTTTTAATTACTTCTGAGCTGAAATACAGTCAAGTTCCGCCCTAGAGCAAATTTTCTGTGGCTGAGTTATAAATCTCTTAATAATGAAGTTTTTAATGAAAGCAAGGCTAATACAGTGTGAAAGGTAGCAGAGCAAATTGTGTCACTATAGCCATATCTTAATGGAAAACTATGGAACACTGAAAATGTTTTCTGATTATTGCTTAATTTATCAAAACCACATCATTTACAGCACACAGTAAATGAGGCAAAATTGTTTTTAAAGATGCTACAGAGATAATTATATGAAAAAGTACTGAGTAGCCAAGGAATGAGTAGGCAGAAAATAAGTCACATGAGAGGAAAAAGTATTGCCCAGCTAACTGGGAGTCCAACAAATATATCAAGTAATTACATTGCCAGCAATCCACAGGGGTGCACCAAGTAAGTAAGTGGAAATGAGATTGTGGCTGGTGGGATGGCAGTTATTTCTGTAACATTTTCATCTTGAGATATGGTATAGCTGTTATATATTGAGGCATTTTAACAAGAAGCTTTAGAAACAATTAAGCAAATGAGCAGCTAAAACCAAAGGGCCCCAAAAGAAAGGAAAGGTTAACAAATTAGCTGTGAGGCAATAACACTTAGCACTCCTATAGCACGGTACATTTTCAAGGCATTGTACAAATATTCACTAATTAAGAGCCTTCTCCTGATTACATTGAAGTCCATGGGAATTACACCATTGACTTCAAAGGGAGCAGGAACAGGCCCAATATGAGATACCCAAGTCCACAAAGCAAATGAGTGTGAGAGCTGGCATTAGAAAGCGCACAGATGCTATGGTGACGGGTGGTATAGAAAGCCCCAGAACAGATAGAATTCAGGAGTGACTGATGCCTAGGACACCAACTCTAGTGCTATCTGAGGTGCATTCTGGGAGCACCAAAAGGGCAATAAAGGAACGCACCAGGGAGCTAGTGGTCCAGTAAACTGGTTAAATAGGTAATTGGGTAAGGCAGAAAGCTTGGGAGTAAACAAGTTGTTTCGTGTCTGTTTACTGTCTGAGCCAGCGTTGGCTCTGAGGGGGGCATACATTTCCCAGTTTGTCCTTCAGCTGATTCTGAATACTCTCAGCACAAACAGACGTGGTGAACATTGTAGAACGTGGCATGTTTTTGACGTTTCTGAAAATCTGACTCTGAATCTAACGCTTCGGTGAGCCATTTATTCCAATACACATTTTGTGGTTGTTAGTTTCAGTCCTGTATTGTTTTAGAGAGGAGCCTGGCATACGCCTACTCCTGCCCAGGACTTCGGAACAACTGAAACTCCCCTGAAGAATCCAGCCACACATTTAAAACAAAAACAAGCCAACAAAGAAACACATACATTATAGTACATCATGGAGCAAAACTCTGAGAGTTTTAGCTATAGTTCCACACAGGCATTCATTCCAAAAGGATGTAGTCCATTAAATTGCTAGCGCCTTATATCGTTAGAGTATTAATTCAAGGCTCTCACAGATCTGAGACAGCATAATCTGAAATGCCATACCCAGAATATTAGGAACTGGGAAAGCAAGCCGGTTTAGTTACAGCACCACTATTCTGCTGTCTTGTTAGCTGCTGTCAATCTGCCTCTCTCCCATCACATTTTCAAAAGTACCACTGTACCTCCTGTCTCAGTGATTCCAACTTGCTTCTGTATAGGCAGACTAATGGCAGCTGGCTAGAGAGACAGCTTGGACTGATGGAGGCATCTGCAATTTTGCAACAATAAAGAAAGGTCAACTAGTAGAAGGCAGCTCCTTGCGTGATTTGTTGTCCCTAGGTTGCTTAAGTAAGGGACAGCTCACCATAGACGCACAAATTCTTAGCGGAGATTGGGAGCACACCAAGGTCAATGGAGTTGCGAAGAGCAGGCTGGAGGCTGTGAGTGCCAGTTAATAATAAATTCATTTAAGATACATAATACCAATATTGCAACTTTTCAGGAAAATCCTCCTGACAGTGAATTTTATTCTCTCGTGGTACAGTACCACTAGGCTGCTGAACGAACCACTAGAAAATAGATTATGTGGAGCAGCCTTTCTGCTAGATGGCTTAATCATAGGGCCTTGCCCTCTCTAACGTCTATCATTCTTCATAGATTAAAGAAAGCCAAGTGATTAAGGTAAAGGAAGTAGCTTAATGAAAATCTAAAATTATGAAGAAGGAAAATAATTAAAAACAATGCAGACTATACTGACAGATTATAATAAAAAAGCACCTCATGTGGCTTAATATTATTTAAATAGCTGAGAGAATAACCAAATTCTTTTTTTTTTTTTTAGGGGGCGGGGGATAATCCAAGTTTAGCATCAATTTCAAGATGTCTAGTGTCCAGGTCGCTGGAAATTGGATGCATTTTCCAGATGTATTATATCATTGAGGGGAATGGTTCATACCTTCTTAAGAAGAGTGTATCCTCAGCCAATCAACTGCTAGATCATCAGTAACAGTGGTCTTCGTACAGGTCTGACATCTTGCTCTCCCAACAAGAGGATAGGACTTCAATAGGGGATACTGCAAAAGGCTGGAATCAAGGGGTGACGTTCTGCCACCCTTACTCAGATTGGGTAGCACTATGAGCAGCGCCATTTATTTCAGGGAGGGGATGTAGATGGCATAAACGAGTGAGTCATACCCGTATGCAGCTGTCTGGTGTCACAAGGGGAAGTAACCACAACAAATGCAATAGGGAAGATTTGGCTAAAATTGGAACATGGAGTTAATAAGGCTCTTAGGAGGGCTCTATGGTGTAACTTAGATCCTGAAAAGAACGGATGGATATCATCAGAAAGCAGTTTATGACCACAGCTGATTTGCAGGGTGAGTCATTGAAGCAGCTACTTCAGAAGAAGGAAGTGCCCAGTAAAGAATGAATATATGTGGCAAACCACACGCCAGCACTGCCTCAAATTCATCAGCTCATGTAATGATCATGTTTACAGTCTGTGTACAGTGTCTATCCCACAAACAGCCATCAGTTCTTCCAGGCACAGTAATATCTTTGACAATATTTTAACATAGATTCTAATAATATATATCAAGTCATTTGCACTCTGTGCCTTATCGGCTGAGAGAGGAAAAGGGACCAGCTGAGAGGCTGTGTCATTTAATGTAATTTAGCCTGTCAAGCAAGAGTGCTCCTCAACTGGGGGTGTTTAAAAGGGAATAAAGCTGCTTGTGGTGAAGCAGCAAGGTCAGAGATTGCCCTCCCACTGTCTAAGCACTGGATGCAATTCCATTATGGACCCTGCTGTGACAAGGAAGCCTCAGAAAAAGCCAGCAGTTGTGTAGGGCTGAGGTAGCCTTGTTGCAGGAGCGGAGACAGGGCATATGCCAACATGAAGAGTTTTATTTTCCCTAGGACAGCACCGAATTCATCAGATCTTAATACATTGCCAGCCAGAGTGGATACCTATGGCATGCAACTACTAAATTGGCTACTTTGGGAGATTTCTAAAGGCACAGAGGGAAGTTAGGGTGGGATCCACGAAGAGTGGGATCCACAAAGGTATTTAGTTATCTAAATCCCATTGAATTCACTAAGTCCCTGTGTGAATCCCACCCTAAATCATCTACTGCTGGAGATTGTGGGGGAGATTTTCAAAGGCACAACAGCTCCCACTGAAAGCTAATGGGAGTTGGGGACCTACGTCACTTTTATGCCTTTGAAAATCTTCTTCTAGAGATAGATATATGTGGTGTGGGGGAGAATCAAATCAGCCAGTGCTGTTAATTATACCACCAGCATGCAGCAAACCATGGGTACTACCTCTTTAAAAAACAGTAATTCAGAGGGGAAAATGCCCTCTTAAATTATGGTTCTATGTTTATAAAGTGGCATCATATTATTGCCCAGATCTACTGCCTGTGGGATAAGTTGTCAGTACAAACATAGTCATACAATTCCCATTACTGAAGAGTCTTGTGGCTATGTCTCTGCACATTACACTGAACATTTACTCTTATGTAGCTTCCAAGACGTATCGCCTCAGTTTACTGACACAATCAGATGTTTACTGCTTTCAACATGGCACAGCCCATATAGCTGCTGAACAGCAAGCTGTATTCTAATCTACCTTTTGCAGCAGCATGAAAATTGCAAGCTAAATTCTGATTTCAGATGCTTCATTATCGGCAATGCAGATGTATAGAGCCAAAAGAAGAAGGTTTGATTTCCAGACCCCATCTGTCATTCCAAAAAATCGTATTTTTTCTCAACAATAAATTGAGCACATTTCATCTAAAAGTCATTGACTAAACATGGAGCATCACGGTGCGCATTGGTCTGAATGATCAAAAACAGTCTCCAATATTGTGGGCACAATTAGTGGCAACTGTAATTCCAGGCAGTTAGATGCCCAACGTCCTCATTGAGCCTACAAATCAGCTCGTTAGGCATCTTCTGTGTGTGTAGTTACAAATACAAATGGTTATGTCCACAGTTTTATCTATGCATTTAATTATGGGTGCCGATTGTGCAATCAATATGGGGTAGGGTGGGGTGGGCTAGGTGAGGCCTGATTAAAAAATCAGATTTTCAAAAATACTTGCCTAAAGGTAGCCTCCTAAATTCATATTTAGGCACATAAATATTTAGCCTGCTTTTCACAAGCATTGAGCATTCAGCAGAGCCCAATAGGGCAGGCATGAGGAGAGAAAGCAGGAGGGCTTTGGTTAACAGGAAAGACAAAGAAATGGACAGTCGCCATTCAGGAGCAAGAAGAAAGGGGGAAGGATAGCGAGGCAGATGGAGGGTAGGGAAGTTTCAGCTAGAAATGACGGACCAGGAGTGGGAATCAGACAGAGTGAGTATGAACAGCCAGTCAGCAAAGGAAGGAGATCTGTGTGTATTCTCACACATTACGCATGCGGTATATATACCTGAAACAGACACCAACACCAGCCAGCCATTCCGTGTTCACACCTACCCATCATTCTTTGCACTGCTAAACAGCTGACACATTCTGCCTCAGGGCTGGATGCGTATCAATGCTGGGTGAAGTGATTCCTGCATATGTTTTGAGAAGAGCTTTGGGATAATACAGTAGGATGTTATTATTTATTATACTGCATGCCATCCAGTTTCACAGACTTGGAAAAACATGACCATTGGCAGGCGGATTAACACTGTCATTTACTATGGTTACCAGCAAACATTGCATTAAATTCATTGCCGGGAGGTAAACCACATTACCACAGTTTCACTTGTTCTATGGCTATGAAATGCTATGTAGTAGGACTTCACATACTGGAAGTTAAAACAAACAGACCAAAAAAGTGGCCAGCTGATTAACTGTAGTTTGTCCATCATGGCATGTTGGGTGATTTTTCCACCACCTCAATACAGTTCTTAGTGATGGGCCAAAGAAATGAAGTTTAGATCCAGAAAACAACTTATCCAAAGTTTAAGGGGGTTCCCATTTAAAGTTCCAGTTCTGATCAATCTCTAATTAATAATCCTTTCTGCCTACATATAAGTTATCCATATTATTCAGTTAACAGGTGAACAGAATAAGTTCAACTCTTCTAAAGGGAAAAATTTGTGTTGATAATATAGGGGCAACTGCATTCTGGTTATAACATTAAACAGTGTCATTATGTTAATCTTTCCAAAAATATTAGGCATTAAAGGTTCTGAAAAAGACCACACTGCAGCAACATTTTGATTTGTGACATAGCTAAGTACAATATGCTGCTCCTGTCTTAATTGTGTTAGACAATATGCCAGCAAAGTACAGTGTGTGCAATTAAGAAAGATAGAAGTACAAATAAACAGTGCCATCTTTTGGCCATTGCTCAAACGCCACATTTTAATATATAACCTATGTAAAGGGTTGTTTTAGGGCAGTGGTTCTTCACCAGAGGTACGTATACCCCTCGGGGTATGCAGAGGTCTTCCAGGGGGTACATCAACTCATCTAGATATTTGCCTCATTTTACAACAGGCTACATAAAAAGCACTAGCGAAGTCAGTCCAAACTAAAATTTCATACAGGCAATGACTTGTTTATACTGCTCTATATACTATACACTGAAATGTCAGTACAAGATTTACATTCCAGCTGATTTATGTTATAATTATATGATAAAAATGAGGAAGTCATCAATTTTTCAGTAATAGTGTGCTGTAACACTTTTGTATTTCCATATCTGATTTTGTAAGCAAGTAGTTTTTAAGTGAGGTGAAACTTGGGGGCACATAAGACAAATCAGACTCCTGCAAGGGGAACAATCGTCTGGAAAGGTTGAGAGCCACTGTAGTAGGGTACTAACTTTATAGCCATGGAGAGAAAGGATCATAACTCACAGGAGGTACGAGCCAATGAGGATGAACGCATAGAATCCACACATAGGGTTAACAGGGACTTCAAGGGTCATCTGTTCTAACTTGTTTACTTAGTTCCCAGTATTAGTATCTTTGTGTTTTGACCCATGAAAAGTATTAGAATAAAGCAGAAATGGGTCAGTGAGTTCATTTTTTGGCTGGCAAGGAGGTCCCCTCTGTTTAATAGAAGCCAGTGTAAGGAGGAACTGGATAAGTGTGTTGTCAGACTACTAACATTCTGGGTCAGACTTTTAGTGCAAGAGAGATGTGTGCATATGGGAGAGAGAGAGAAAGACCCTTCTGACAGACTGGACTTGCCCAGCATGGTCCACTCTTTGTCACTGTCAGGCCTGACTGTTGTAACATGCAAGAAGCTCCGGTTGGGTCAAAATGTGCCTGCTAAACAACAAAGAACAACAGAGGCAAATCACCACTGTGTTGCAGATACTACACTAGCTCCCTAATGATTACTACATCAAATTCAAATATTTCTAAAGGGCCACCCCCACAGTATTTAGGTGCCAATCTGAAAGCAGACTGAATCACACGTTACATTAGGGTGCCTTTTAAAATAGTTTCTAAAGGGTTAATGCTAATTAAAAGATGTTATGAGCATGTTACAGACATGAGTAGTGTATATGTGCACTGGATGGTTATAAGCACATCAGCAGAAAGGTTATATAGAAGGTTCTCTCTCTATATATAGAAGGTTATAAGCAACCTATCACTCCCCTAGATGCTAACACTTGATTAACCATTTAGAAAAATATCTATTAATTACTCATGGGATAAAAGGGAAGGTCCTTTCAATGATTGAGAACTGGTTAAAGGACAGGGAACAAAGGGTAGGAATTAATGGTAAATTCTCAGAATGGAGAGGGGTAACTAGTGGTGTTCCCCAAGGGTCAGTCCTCGGACCAATCCTATTCAATTTATTCATAAATGATCTGGAGAAAGGGGTAAACAGTGAGGTGGCAAAGTTTGCAGATGATACTAAACTACTCAAGATAGTTAAGACCAAAGCAGATTGTGAAGAACTTCAAAAAGATCTCACAAAACTAAGTGATTGGGCAACAAAATGGCAAATGAAATTTAATGTGGATAAATGTAAAGTAATGCACATTGGAAAAAATAACCCCAACTATACATACAACATGATGGGGGCTAATTTAGCTACAACGAGTCAGGAAAAAGATCTTGGCGTCATTGTGGATAGTTCTCTAAAGATGTCCACGCAGTGTGCAGAGGCGGTCAAAAAAGCAAACAGGATGTTAGGAATCATTAAAAAGGGGATAGAGAATAAGACAGAGAATATATTATTGCCCTTATATAAATCCATGGTACGCCCACATCTCGAATACTGTGTACAGATGTGGTCTCCTCACCTCAAAAAGGATATTCTAGCACTAGAAAAGGTTCAGAAAAGGGCAACTAAAATGATTAGGGGTTTAGAGAGGGTCCCATACGAGGAGAGATTAGAGAGGCTGGGACTCTTCGGCTTGGAAAAGAGAAGACTAAGGGGGGACATGATAGAGGTATATAAAATCATGAGTGATGTTGAGAAAGTGGATAAGGAAAAGTTATTTACTTATTCCCATAATACAAGAACTAGGGGTCACCAAATGAAATTAATAGGCAGCAGGTTTAAAACAAATAAAAGGAAGTTCTTCTTCACGCAGCGCACAGTCAACTTGTGGAACTCCTTACCTGAGGAGGTTGTGAAGGCTAGGACTATAACAATGTTTAAAAGGGGACTGGATAAATTCATGGTGGCTAAGTCCATAAATGGCTATTAGCCAGGATGGGTAAGAATGGTGTCCCTAGCCTCTGTTCGTCAGAGGATGGAGATGGATGGCAGGAGAGAGATCACTTGATCATTGCCTGTTAGGTTCACTCCCTCTGGGGCACCTGGCATTGGCCACTGTCGGTAGACAGATACTGGGCTAGATGGACCTTTGGTCTGACCCGGTACGGCCTTTCTTATGTTCTTATGTAAGCTATTTAGACATAGAACCTTACTGTTAAGTGACTATTCAGTATAGTTACTGAAGACATGACCTAAATAAAGCTAAATGTACTGGGAAAAACACTGGCTTCCTATGCTGCATTTTGTGCATGCAGTTTCCAATGGCATAAAGCGACCTTATTTACTTATCAGGTCTTTGTAGCCTGAATCCTTTATAAAGGTTAGAAGTCAGAACCTTCAAAATTTCCCCATCGCTGCCCACAGTGCAATTATATTACCTCGCACAGATGTGTGTGTGTGTATATATATATATCACTGCCAGTGCAGGTTTCTTGCCCTGGGTTACACGAGTGGAAGCACTGACAGAAAGCTAGAACACTAAAAAAACAGTGGGAGATTATGCGTTAGATTCTGACAAACAGCATATGAAACCGAGGTGGAAGCAGAAAGGAACAATAGAAGGAAAGAAAGAAAGACAGAGAGTGAACCCTAGAGGCAGAAAATTGAAGGCAAGGGAGAGTGACCAGAGAGCAGAGAGTTCTAACAGAAGAAAACAGCTGTATGTCTGCAACAGAATGTGTGTCTATTTTACAGCCATAGCCTTGTCTATCAGATCTCTCAATGCTCTATGGGCATTGTCTCACTTTCTGTTTTCTTTTATGTAACTTCACTGGCCAGAGAGACAGGGGATGCATTGCTTCTTTACAGCCCCAGACAGCCTCTTCTGGTGAGCCCCAACAGCAAGTAAAGATGCCTTGTCCCAGGTATGACAGCTATTACAACCCTGTGCAGTATCTTTGAGGGCCATTTACTACATTTATTAATTGTTTGTGTATGATTGTGTTCTACTCCATGGGGGAGGATTACCACAGCTCCTCCACAAATTCAAACCAATGAAGGGTGATGAAGGCTAAACAACTCCAACGAGGTACCATTCCTTAGAGAAGGATGCATATCCTGGTTCAAAGTGGGTATTCCAGAGACTCCAACAAAAAAGGGGCATTGAGTATAAAAAAGGCTAAGTTTGAACTGACACCGGGGATTCTTTCTACTCCAGCAAACACACAGGACCCTCTGTCCAAGGGAGGGCCACAGCCCGTGTGGAAGGGTTGGAAGACTTTTGCTCACCTGGGGCCTCCTGAGACTAGTGGGTGATCTCTGGTAAGCCCTTAGGGTGACCAGATGTCCCAATTTTATAGTGACAGTTCTGATTTTTGGGTCTTTTTCTTATATAGGCTCTTATTACCCCCCACCCCCTGTCCCAATTTTTCACACTTGCTGTCTGGTCACCCTATAAGCCCTTAGCATGCGTATAGGAACATTTATTGTTTGTATGTTTCCGCTGTAATGCTTTTATCCTACGAATAAATGTATTTTGCTTTGTGAAGGCCAGTCGGTAACTGGTATACACTGCTGTAGCCCTGAAGAAAGTGTTAACCACAGCTGCTGGATGGCGGTCAGACCTGCTGGGGAAATAACAGTGAGGTGAAGAGGGACAGCAAGCCTAAGCCACTGGGGTGGAGGAGGAGAGAGACACTGATTTCTGTCCGAGAGAGATGATGGCTGGGAGGCTGAAAACCTTAAGTGGGTGCCCTCAAGGAAGAGTGTGGGGAGAGGTGGGGTGTCAAAGGTGCAGTTAACCCTGAAACTGTGACACTGGGTAAGAGAAAATCACCTTGCAGTGCAGCATTTTCACTGGAGCAGGTGTTGTGAACTGAATCAGCCTCCTTGAATGGCCAACACTGGTAGCAGAAATGGACAGTCTGACAGTGCCTGAGTCACTCAACGAGCCTTTGCCTGAGATATAACCTGAGTGATGCTTTTCTCCGTGCTACCATGTTCTTAGCACTTCTTGCAGGACATTATGGCTGCCTAGCCTTCTCTAGCTAATACCATTCAGCCTCCCCACTCTCTCCCCCTCCCCCACCCCACCCCCGCCCCTTTCTTTAGAAGTCCCTTGTGGTTGGATTTTATATAGCTCCATAAGAATCCATTAAAATGTGAAGTCTGCCTGTACAAACTATTTTTTCAAATTTGTATGGTCCATTCCTTTCATTAGAATAATTCGGCAGCAACAACAACAGCCAAACTGTGCATGGTACACATTGCATAGAAATCTACGCACCAGAACACAGCCAACTTTCCTGCTCTTACCAAGCATATCACATGCTGCTTTGTGAACAATAGAAGGCTTGATTGGATGCAGATGCCGTGTGTCTGCCACCCCTGCTTTGAGCTCAAGCCATTTGACTCAAGTCTCCATTAAAGGGCTGCTACATTCACAGTGGACCTTAGACGTGGTGATGCTCAGTGTCCCCACCCCTCACTTGTAGACACCTCTGTCTTTGGCCCAATGATTCTTTCATTATTTATCCACAGTGGAGCAGAGTCAATAGTAGAACAGAGAGGCAGCAAGAAAAGAGAGCGAGCGAGCCAGAGAATGACTTTGTAGCCTGGTGGTTCGTGTGCTCACCCTGCAGGTGGGAAACCCAGGATCCAATTGCCCTGCTCCAATGACTTTAAAAAAAATAGTTATACAAAGTGGAGCAGCTTCAACAGGAGAGACTGAGGGAGCCCCACATCAGAATATACCATGTTCAGTGGTTGGCACATTCACATGTGAGATAGTTGACCCAAATTCAAATCCCTGCTCCTCCTCAGGTGGAAGGGGGACTTGAACAAGGGGGTCTCCCACACCCCAGATAAATACTCTAACCACTGGGCTACAGATTACGAGGGAGGGTCTCCTCCAGTCGGTGAGTTCTGAGCACGCTTACCAGATTGGGCCCCACAAGTGAGTTAGGCGGAGAAACACCTGTCTTCTCCCAGTTTGTACATCGCTCTGGGGGCCTAGTCATCCCGCTGCGTGCTCAGAGGCAGAAACACAGGCACTGAGGGAGCTTTTACTGCAAAAATGTAGGTGCTGAGCAACTTATGGTGCAGAGCAACTTCAGGGGCAGCTGAGCAGAGGCTTTGTGAGTCCCAGTGGGGTCTGATTCTGGGATTTAGGTCCCTAAAGTGGCAGTTAGGTGCCTAAGTCCTTTGGTGAATCTAGCCCAAAGTGTAAATTAAAAAACACATCCGTATCTTTTTCATCAGGAGACTCCTTGGATGCCATATACCCACAGATTCCTTTTGCTAAACCTTGTATTTGAACTTCTCCTCAATGGCAAACAGATCTGAAAGAAAACACCTTGGGTGGTTTTCCAGTGACACTGAACCATTGGTTCGACATGTACTGCTTAGCTGTGCTTTCAGATTGCTCTGTCCTTTGGCATTGTTGTTTGTTAACCTGTTTAAAAGTTCCTCAGAGCAAGTCTGAGAACACAGGCCCCAGAATATTTTGATGGGCAACTCTCTCCTCAGCCTGAGGAGAGCCCTTACTCTCAGGGATCAGCACCATCTCTCCTCTCTTTCACTGGGGCCTCTAGAAAGAGTTGTGAGGCAGTACTGCTCTCTGCCAGCAACACACTGACGACATCCAACTTTCTCTCGCTTTTGCAGAAAATGTGATCAACACCATCGACATGACAATGTCCTAAGCCCAGATCCTCAAGGTGCCTAACTCCCATTGAAATCAAGTCAGGCACCTAAAGACCCTAGTGCCTAGAAGGGTAATGAGAACCTGAATGAAGAGCAGCTGGTCCGAAAGCTGAAGTAATGCTACGCAAGAAGAAAGAAAAACTCTAGCTTGCACAGAACTCCACAGCCTGCCAGCGCTCCACTCCTATTCTCCACCCCCTCCCTTGGCTCTAATTTCTTCTGGTGTTGATTCAAGCCCCTGATCTTAATCTTCAAGGCCACAATAGAAGCGATAACAAAGACTGCCTGACTAAATCATGACCTTCTGAGTCTGAGCCACTGGAAGATCCCCTGCACTGGAGTGATCATCCCATGGCTGATTGCAATGGCGATGTAGTACAAATTAGCTGCCCTGCAGCACTGAATCTGGGCCAGAGAATATTCCAGACCAACAGTGCCTAAGTGTGCATATGGGGTTGCACATAGAAGGCAGAATCCAAGCAAATACAAACCCTTAGATGATAAAATTCACTCTGGCTATATAGATATTACCATAGCTCTGAATAGCCACCTAATATCAGCAAACACTTCTACCGTCCTGTAACTCCCCAGCCACATTGACTAGGCAGGCCTTCGTGGTGTGCCAGGAGTCACTGAAGTGATTCTGCAGCAATAATATAAGCTATTTCCACATGGAAATATATCATTCAGATATCTAAGGTCACATCATGTTGCAGTCTTTAGCCAGATGCCTAATATCAGGTAAAATTCACCTTTCCGCAGAGAGCCAGTATAAGACCTACACACCTCCTAAGTCCCAATGGGTGTATTTCACACATCTTACATTTGAAAAGCACAGGGCAACATGGGCAGCCTGTATATACACTGTCATCACATAAGTCAGAGCAAAGTATATCCATGCCTATTTTATCTACCTAATCTATTTTAGCTAGCACCTGTCGCTGTAGTATCTAAGCACTAATTTCGGTCTGGTATCTTACCAGCAAAAATGAGACCTTGCTTGTACCAGCCAGCACTTTGATTAACGATTATGCCTACATTGTTGTGGTTCCAGGGGATGAAAATTTAGTGAGAAAGAATCATATTTGCAACAACAAAAAAGGGTAACATAGGCACAGTACTTACTTACATTCATGTTGGCTCTTGTTCATTTCAGCTGCCGGTTTAGATCTAAAAGTGGCATTTTGGAAAAAATGACTTTAAGGTCTAGCAGGCTATTTAAGTCTAATACTACTTTGATGGGACATTTTTTTAAAATGAATTACAGATTGATTATTAGGAATTATTTAATTATTTCGGGCAATTACAGTTTTAGCTGCTGAATTCTAGCATGTCCTGCTGTTACTCCCTATGTCAGCGTAACTTGAGACTTTGCCAGACACTCAGTTCTCTGTTTCTTTCATAGTGTATGCTGCTTAGAGCAAGGAGGAAATTGTACATAGTGCAGTGCAATGCATTAACAGTTATGAATTACACTGCTCCATATTACTGCTGTTGGCTGACCTTCAGTGGATGCCAACTAATTGCCAGGTGCAGTTTAGTGCTGTTGATGTTGACCTATAATGCTATCAATAGTTTGGATCCTGGCTAACTTGGAGACTTGCTCTATTCCGTTGTGGTATGACAGCAATCGTGGCCAAGTAAAATACTCTAGATCTCAAGTTTGCATGATATGAAGAAGCTGCTAGGGCATTAGCAGTGAAGCGTCTTTAATTTTGGACTCTCTCCAACACCTTGGTCAACTAACTGAGGGGGCCATCATGCATATGTGAAGGGGGAGGTTTGAGTGGTTGGAGGGGATGGTTGCAAAACATGTATTTGGTAGGGATTGGAAGGGTTTTAGTTCTTGGACATTGAAACAATGTATAGGAATTTTATACTATTATTTGTATTTGTGGGGGAGGAATGGTTTTTTTTCAGGAGACAGGGCCCTGGGCTGGGAGCCAGGAGCTCTACTACTGTCTTTTTCACTGACCTGTTGTGTGACCTTGGGCAACTCACTTTACCTCCTTGTGCCTGAGCTTTCCCATCTGTAAAATGGAGATGATACCTACAGTGCTTTGTAAAGGGCTTTACGATCTATGGATAACGGCTTAGTTTGAGCTTTTCCAAGCCAATTAGGGGATTTCACCGCACAACTCCCATTGAAATTAATGGGAGTTGTGTGGCTAAATCCTCTAGCTGACTTCTTAAATCCTCAGCCCAATTATTCATCATTATTATTAATAATATTTTGTATGCTGAACTTTTGGCTGGGCACATTATTAACTATCATAAATAATGAATGCCCATGCGATTGTTTGCACTAACACATAGGCAGAACATTTCAGGAATTTTAAAAGCTACCCCCAAATATCAACAATTTCTTGTACCAAATCAATACTCACAGGTCTCAGCACACAGATGTCAAAGTTTCAGACCCTTGAGTTTTAGTTAATTGACTCCATGGATGTGGTGTGCAGCTAACCCTACTTTTTCCATTAGTGAGTTCAAAGACTCTCTTGAGTAGCTTAGTTTCTCTTGAATAATAGCCAATAGCTGGCATCTTACATACCTCACAGGGTGTTACGAGGCTTATTTTCAGTGTTTGTTAGGCTTATTAGTTATCACCCTTACAAGATGAAGGTGTAAATTCCTCTCCCACTCATGCAAACCCGGTTGACTGTAGAATCTTGCCCAGAGAGCACTCTCTATATTGTGACAGGTTTCAGAGTCGTAGCCGTGTTAGTCTGTATCAGCGAAAACTACGAGGAGTACTTGTGGCACCTTAGAGACTAACTTGGTAAGGCAACTCCCATCTTTTCATGTACTGTGTATATATACCTGTCTACTGTATTTTCCACTCCATGCATCTGATGAAGTGTGTTTTAGCCCACAAAAGTTTATGCCCAAATAAATGTGTTAGTCTCTAAGGTGCCACAAGTACTCCTCGCTGTTTTTTCTCTATATTGTGCATTTTATATGAATGGACACAGAAGAGGCTGCATTAATTTTCCTGTTCACATAATGTTAAATGACTTGATGGCAGGTTAAACCACAAGCAACATAAATAAATGTTTGCACCATCAATTATTTTGAAAGGGAAATACATTTCCATTTTCATGAGACAGAGGAAGATAAAGTAATGTTTTGTCAGTTTCCTCTTATATGTCTAGCTGGCTTTGTGGAGTTTTTGGATAGCACTTTATCATTGTTGGGGCTTTTCCAGGAAATGAACATTTACCAGATTTTGAAACATATACTCCCTCTACTAGTCAGTAAACATGACCTAGTTTAAGTTACAGTATGAAGATGTGACCTAGTTTAATAAGAAACCTGTGTCCATTTTACTCAGCATAATATTCTAAAATTTGAGCTGTCTTGTTCCCTCCAAGTATGGATCTCCAACTTGTGTCACCACAGCTCTTCATCCTGTTTGTCTTGATGCCTGCACACCTGAAAAGAGACTAATATATCTGCCAGAAAGCCCTGGGTGCTTCTTCTGTCTGTGACTGACAGGAGGAAAGCCTTTTGGGGACCATTGGTAGGACCACTTCAACCCTGAAGACATGGGTAGAAAATTGACAGATTCAGAAACTCTGGCATATTGAGAGGTGCTGCAAACAGGCAAGCAGCATGAAAGAAATACAAATTAACAATAGAAAAGTTGAATGTACCATGGTTTTTCTCATAGAAGCTTTGCAGCAATAGAGAGAAATTTTCTTTGCTTGCAACTCCTATACCCCAGCAATCCCATATTGCTCCCACCACACTTCTAGCAGAGGAATTCTGGGTAGACTTGCTGTTTAGAACCCATCTATGCCACCTTTTAACTATCTGGAGGGTTAGGGCTAGATCAGCAAAGGGACCAAACCTCAGTATTGCAACACCTAACACAGGGGTCAGCAACCTTTCAGAAGTGGTGTGCCACGTCTTCATTTATTCACTCTAATTTAATGTTTCGCGTGCCAGTAATACATTTTAACATTTTTACAAGGTCTCTTTCTATAAGACTATAACATATAATTAAACTATTGTTGTATGTGAAGTAAATAAGGTTTTTAAACTGTTTAAGAAGCTTCATTTAAAATTAAATTAAAATGCAGAGCCGCCCGGACCAGTGGCCAGGACCCGGGCAGTGTGAGTGCCATTGAAAATCAGCTCGCGTGCCGCCTTCAACACTCGTGCCATGGGTTGCCTACCACTGACCTAACATATAGGTACCCTGCCACCTACTGGAATCCACATCCTTGAGTTAGGTGCCCAGGCTTTCCATACAACGTGTGGGGAGAGTTAGGCACCTGAGGGTATCTCAACACTACAGGGGCTACAGCAGCACAGCTAAGGCACTGCAACTGTGCTGCCTTCACACTGTAGTGTAGACACTTCCTCCATCAATGGACGTGGTTTTTCCATTGATGTAGTCAACCCACCACTCCAAGAGGTGGGAACTAGGTCCATAGAGAATTCTACAGTCTACAGTGGGGATTGGGTGAACCTAGCTGCATCACACAAGGTGCAAAATTGTTCACAGCCATGAGTGAGGTAGCTAGGTCAACCTAAGTTTTAGGTCTAGACCAGGCCCAAGACTGGAATTCATAAAACTAGCTGGCAGGAAATGCTAAGGAGAGGAGTGTGGCCCAAGCCCTGCCCCTCAAAGGAAGTTGGGTGCCTAACTTTGGGCTGGTGGGAGACAACTCCCTCCACTTAGGAATCACAGCCATGAATCCATGCCTGTATCCGGGCGCCTAAGCCAGGTCAGCACTTTCTCACAAAAAAACAAGGAGCTGGTGATGGAGCTATTTCATCATGTATGAAATACTTAAATATTCACTGGGCCAGAAAGAGAATGTAGAGAATGCCTCCACAGCAGAGTGGTTAGGGCACTCAGCTGGGAGAGCCAGGCTCCAGTCCCTACTCCAATGTCTATTTAAGTATTTATACAAAGTGAAACAGCTTCAACAGGAGAGACTGAGAGAGCCCCATCCCAGCATACCCTCCTATGCCAAGTACATAGAGCATTCGCCTGTGAGGTGGGAGAACTGGACTCAAGTTCCTGCTTCAAATCAGGCAGCACCAACACCTTGGCAGGGTTTTGTGTGGAGCCCAATCCAGTAGCCACTCTCTGAGCACATTACCAGATTGGGCCCTGCAGGTCAGATAGGCTGGGGCTCATTTGAGGATCCTGCCAAAACTTAAGCACCAAACAGCTCAGTGGTGTTATGACTTAGATGGCTTTGCATGTGCTCAGCAGCATAAATTTAGGCACTTGGGGGCCTTTACTGGTGGACAAGTAGGCACTTAAAGAATTTAGGTGCCTACAGGGCTAGTCAGCAGATGAGCAGGGGGTTTGTGAATGCCAGTGGTGTCTAAACATTGGACTTGTGCCTAACTGCCCCTATAGGTGCCTCTCAGTCCCCTTTGTAAATGTAGCCCAATGTGGCCCCCATTTCCCCCTTCCAGTTTCCTGATCAGATGCGGTGTTCAAAAGTCCTCATGTTACACCCAGACAAACAAACAGATAGCCACGGAGTGAAATGCCATGAAGTTGCGAGGAGCGCCTCACTTCACTCAGCCAGATAAAACATTGGTGGAATTAACATGGAGGTTCTTTCTTACCCCAAACTGAAGACTAACAAAAATCATGTTTATAATAACAATGGCTCTGGTGTAATGATCCACCCATCTAGTGAACAGCTCAGTACTCTAGTAAAAGGGCCACTGAAATGGACTGCATTGTAATTCAGAAAAGGAAAGCATATACTTCCCAGAGCAATACAGAACTTGATCCTGGAGATGTGCATTAATAAGTGAAACAAACCAGGCTGTCATTCTTACTAACAATTGATTAAAAACATGAGGGTAACAGGAAAGCATGGTACTAGTAATACATTGTCTCATTTCCACATACAAGAGATAATTCATTGAATGCAGCCATTCTAGGGTTACATGCACCATTCAAATCTAGGTCACATTAAGAATTTCAGAGAAAACTTCTGAGTTTAATGATACATTTTAAACAAGCGAAATGTTTCCGATCATGCACATTAGTCACATTAATACAAGAAATGCCAGCATTTAATGCAGTGTAACCTTCTCTCGCTCTGCAGTTAGCACTGTGGTGAACTTTCAGGTAACGGTCATAAGGAGGAAGCAAACAAGTGCTCAAGGGTTTTACTGTAGCCTAATTTTACTGCCTCGTATCATGGTTGAAGCAGCACTCTACTTACTATAACCTTCATTTCCATTTTGCTGTCTGTGAGCATCCTGTTGGTGTGTGCTAGTTCTGGTATTCAGCCCCAGGCACAAAAGGACAAACTTCAATACAAAATAGTTCATTTGCAACAATTGGGCAGCACCAACTATCATTACCTCAAGAGGAGGAGCTGGTATTAAACCCATGGTACATTCTTGGTGTGGGTTCTTATTTTAGTGGCTCTTAGCATTTGTTGTTTTTTCCTCCCTCTAATGGCCAAGAGGGATGGGGAGATCCTGCACTGGCAGCAGTGACTTTCTCCAGCAGACTCTTTGGTAGCTGGCCCATTTCCATTGTTGATTCAGACTGTCTCATGTTGGTAGCCAACCCACATTCCTATACTTTTGCTGAGAGAACTTAAATTGCTCTTAATTTAATGTGTCTCTAACCCATAATGGTCATAAAGCCCATCTGTGTTCTCAGACTTTTGTCTGAAGGGATGGGGACAAAGGATGCTGGGCATGGTTTCCTTCTGCCTAGCACCTTTTATGGTCAATTACACCCTGTGCAAAGTGGATACCAAAAACTACCACCAATGGGGAGTGAGGGGTGATTTCTGATTTGATCACGTTTTGCATCCACTTTGCACAGGTATACATACAAGGTGCAAGGCAGCAGAGGATCATATGCCTTATGATTCCCATTTCAATCTGTTTAATTTCAGTTGATGCTAGATGATTAATTTTGTATTGTTCTTTATAAAACTGGCATAGGAGCCGAAACACAATTTGAATGGGTGTATTTTTAGAAACTTGCCTCATGAAAGATCTCCTAAGAGCATGATAGATAATATGTCATCACTTTTAGCAAACACCTTAGAACATGTACGTCCAATATTATCATCAATCACATTTTACAACATAAATTTATATGAGGCAATTAGAGTAGCTCACATAGAACACCACTGTCACTTGGGTTTTTTTAAAAAAATCAGTTTAATGCAACACAGAGTAAACAAGTAGCAGCATAAACTATAAGGATCAACAACTATTTCAGAGAAATTGTCATATTTTTTTAAAAATCTCATCTATATTCTATTGATATCAGTAGAAAAACTCCCTTTGATTTCAATGAGAAGGCTCAGGCACTATATTACAAGTAACACACTAGATTATTAAAACTGATTTTTAAAATCACCAATATGTGTATTTTTCAGAGGTTTGGGGCTTTTTTACAGTTAATGGACTAGGCAGTTACATGTTTTATTACAGCTGTTTTTTCCTAGTCAAATGTACATCCAGGTTCTCATACATCAGCAAAATACTGCAATGTACAGATTGTAAACACTGCAGAAGAAAATTTTTGTTTAAAAAATATTCTTTGGACTTTACTAAAACCTAAGCCCACTAGAATTTTTTTCATTTTTTAAAAGTTTTTGTTTTCATAAAATCGTTAATTTGAACCACATTTGACCTTATGACTCTAAGAAACAAGCGTAATAAAAGTGCTATTAATCCAAAGGCTGCAATGCTTTAAATTGGACGGATAGCTAAAACTGCTCATTTTTTATATTTTGTGGGTTGGGCAACGTCACCGACCCTGGTTAGTGCAGCACCCTCCTTCACTCAGGAAAAATGTAAGAAACGGTAGGGGCCTCAAATCAAAACACAGACACTGCCCAAAACAACAGCACATCTGAGTCTGCTCAGGAATTAGAACTATGTGGGCAGAGGGTTTTTCGCTGGGTATCATTCTCAGGGTGGTGTATGTGCATGTATGTGGGGGAGAGAAGGGGAGAGATGCCAGAGATGAGCAGGGAGAAGAGAGCAGAAAGCCAGACAAGGCCTGAGCAACAGAGAGTGGCCCTGAGGAAAGTCTAGAGAGAGAGTTTTTGTGCCAAGTAATGGCTGAAAGGGACTTGGATCCGCGAGCAAAGAAACTATCTCTTGTTTGATATCTTCCGGGGTTCAGGGAAATAGGACTTTGTACATGCTCTGTAAATAAACAGGATTGTATCAAAGATACCTGAACTCCATCATTAATTTCCCCTCCTAGTGGAAACAACCTACAGGTCCCCAAATTTGGCTATTTGTTGGGTCAAAAGGGAAACAATGCAATACGTATAGTAATACGAATCCATAGTTATTAGTTATAAATAAAATAACAGGAATTTTTTTCAAATTCACAGTGATCAAATAGGAGAACTGGTTAATGTGCATTGAAAGAAGGGGGTTCAGACTGATCATGTAAACAGCAAGTTGAACCATAAACCATAAACATAAAGCAAACAAACGCATTCTAAATTGGTGGGATAGTTAAAAACCTCCTCTCTGGACCGGGTATTCCAGACTTGCCCACTTTCAAATTTCTTGTATCTTCTTCTAAAGTATAGAATTCTGGCCACTGGATACTGGATTAGGTGAACCACTCTTCTGATTTGCTATGGCAATTCCTGTCTTCCTACGTTTGACATTACACGGAAGAAAAGTATTTAGTAGTGTTGTTGCCGGCACAGGGTGCCCGAGGACAGCAACAGCGGGGTCCGTTGCCCGGTGTGCTTCGCGCCAATGAACACACCAGGGTGGAGAAGCAAACAGTTTATTTGAGATCTCAAAGCGGTGCAAGGAGACCAGCACGTCTCAGATCAAGCACACAGACACAAGCGGTTTTTCCCTTTTAAACCCAAGCTGTTTTAGCTTTCCCCGCCCTTTCCCCCTTCTTTCCCACCCTCCCCCTTTTCTTCTCTTCTAGCAGTTATAATAGCAGCTTGTTAGGAATTTTCCCTACTGCAGGCAAGTTATCTTGTCCTTCAGCTGGAGGCATGTAGGCCTCCCCCTTATCTCTCCCGCTTTAGACGGGTTTGAGCTGTGGTACAACTGATAGCTGACTGTTACACATCCTGCTTTTCAGCAGCTGGCATTTGAGGTTGATTAGAGTTCAAACATGGAGAGACTTCGGTTCACTAGGTGCAGGCAGGTTATGCCTATGGACACCAACAATTCCCTCCTTTGAGAATACTCAACAAACTTTTGGCTGAGTTTTCTCATACTCAGAGGACAAGATGTGATTGAGTACCATAGAGCTGGGGTTATTAATGAGAGGGTATGCCAGGACTTCTGAGGAACAGGGGGCACAAAGCTTACGAAGGAGCATCTTAAAACAAGCGATCAGGAGGAGGGTAACCAGGCACAATACCACACCTGTGAGGAGGAGACGCACAAGGCCATTTCAAAGCAAACCTTCAGCACCTCATATGTGTTTGTTTCCAAGCTAGTAGGGATTCCTTTCCATCCCGCATTGCTTGGGGGGAAATGGGAGTCAATGAGAGGAGTGCCCTGTCACGGAGTGTGGGGGAGTCCAGGCCCTGTACTCCCAGCTTCCTGCGATTCACCATAACTCTCAGCCAGCCAGTAAAACAGAAGGTTTATTGAGACGACAGGAACACAGTCCAAAACAGGTCTTGCCAGTACAGACAACAGGACCCCCTTTAGTTAGGTCCATCTGGGGGGGCCAGGGAGGCCCCAGGCCCGTGGGGAAGCCCAAGCCCCGTCGGGCCACCCCTCTCCATTTCCAGTCAGCTTCCAAAACTCCCCAAAAAACTCCTTCCAGGCCTCCTGTTTCCCTTCCCCCCCGGCTCCTCCCCCAGCCTTTGTCCTTTGTCCAGATTCCCAGTCAAAGGTGTTACCTGGCCCAACCCCCTCCTGGGTTCTCATGTTACATGCTCAGGTATCCTTCCTTCCCCAATGCAGGCAGTCCCAGCCCAGCTCCCCTGCAACCTTCCCCCTCAGTATTCAAAGAACACCACAAAACATTCTCACTTCGTCACATGCCCCTATGGCAAAGAGTAGCATTGTGGCAGACCCTGGACCTGAACTCATACTGGGTAGGTGACCCTAGGTCCTAACAATTACAATTCCCCTATTACAATTCCCCAAATACCCACAAAATAACAATTATCAATAGCATACAAATTAAAAACAAAAGGGACCAGGCCACTGGGTTAGGCCGGCCCTGTGAAAATAAACACAACCACCGCCCAGAGTTCTCGCGGGGAGTGTGCTGCTACAGTCCAAAGGGAGCACAGGGCCTTCCCAGCAGACCTTATTGTCGCCTGAATAACAGTTTAAGTCCCAGATCGTCGCTGGCAGTCTTTTCAGCAGGCTGGACAGTCCACCGTTCAGGCGTGGGCACTGCTTTTAAACGAGAGTGATGAATCCAGTTCTTGTGTCCCTCAACCTTTGCTGCTGTGTGGAAGATCAGCAGGACTGTGTAGGGTCCCTTCCACTTCTCTTGGAGAGGCTCGTCCTTCCAGATACGAATNATCGATCCCCGCTACATCGATTTCTACCCGCCGATCCAGGCGGGTAGTGTAGACCTAGCCTGAGATAAAAAGCCACAGCCTACCTCCCACTCCCCTAACAGAACCGGGGTACCGTTCATAGGCCATGCCCTTCCAAACATAACCTCGAAGGGACTGAGCCCTAACCTGCCCTTAGGGAAGAGCGCGAACTCGGAGCAAAACGAGGGGTAAGGCATCAGGCCACTGTAGGGAAGCCTCCTGGCAAACCTTTGAGAGATGTCGCTTCAGGGTCTGATTTGTACGCTCTACTACCCCACTGGCCTGCGGTCGCCATGGGGTGTGGAGCTTCCAGGGGATCTGTAGGGCATCCGCTATATGCTGAACGACTTGGGATGTGAAGTGTGTTCCATTGTCGGATTCCATCCACTGGGGGAGGCCGAAGCACGGAATGATCTCCTTGACGAACTTGAGAGCCACTGTTTTGGCAGTGTTGTTACGGCATGGGAAGGCTTCAGGTCATCCGCTGAGTCAATCCACCAAGACGAGGAGGTATCTGAATCCTTGGGTTCAGGGGAACTCAGTAAAATCTATTTGGCAAACCAGCCCTGGACCCGGGGTGGGTTCCAGGGTGGCTGGTGGCACTGAAAGTCCTAGTCGAGGGTTGTTCTTTTGACAGACTAGACATTCAGCCTGTACCTGGGAGGCCAGGGGTCTGAGTCCTGAGGTCAGGAAATATTTACCCATCATTTGGGTAAGAGCCTCCCTGCCTGCGTGAGTAGTCTGGTGCGGTTTCTGTAGTACTGGCAGAATCAGATTCTTTGGTAGGAGGATTTTTCCTTCCGTGGAGTGGAGCCATCCCTCTTTTTCCTGGAGCCCGAGCTTGTCAATCAGTTTCCTCTCTTTGCTGGAATATTGAGGGGTTGGGAGCTCCCCCACTGATGGGATAAGGGCAGCATATGGACATCTTCAGCTTCCAGTGGTTCCAGGGTAGCAGCTTGCTTGGCCTCCCTATCCACCCTGGCATTGCCCTTAGCCACATCTTGATCTTCCTTTAGATGAGCCTTGCAATGCACCACTGCTACCGCTGAGGGGGAGCTGCACCGCTTCTAGGAGCCGGAGAATTTGAAGCCCATACTTGACCGGAGAGCCTTGGGCTGTCAGCATTCCTCTCTGCTTCCACAGACCTGCATGAGCGTGCAGCACTCCAAAAGCATACCTGGAATGAGTACAAATGTTAACTCTTTTCCCTTTTGACAGTTCGAGTGCACGGGTTAAGGCCACCAATTCAGCCAGTTGGGCTGATGTCCCAGCAGGCAAACCCTTTGCGCTTCCACTGTTTCATGGAGAGATACAATAGCATAACCCGCCCTCCTTTGTCCGTCTGTAACAGTGCTACTGCCGTCGGTGTCCCACTCACAGTCTGCATTAGGGAGGGGCTGGTCTTTTAAGTCCGGACGGCTGGAGTATTGGGCATCTATGACCTCCAGACAATCATGTTCCTGTTCCTCTGTCTCCGGTAACAGGGTAGCTGGGTTGAGGGAAGGGCAGGTCTGTAAGGTAACTTCAGGATTTTCTACAAGTTTTGCCTGATCTACAAGCAACCCGAGCCTGTGTGAGCCAGAGACCACCTTTAGTATCCAGCAGGGCTTGGACCATATGGGGAGTCTACACTTGCACAGCTCCTCCCAGTGTCAGTTTCTTGGCTTCCCCAAGCACTAGGGCCGTTGCTGCGACTGCCCACAGGCATGCCAGCCACCCCTTTGCAACCTGATCCAGTTGTTTAGAGAAGTAGGCTACAGGACGTTTCCAGGTGCCTAGCAACTGGGTAAGCACTCCCAGGGCCACCCCTTTTCGCTCATGTACGTACAGTTGAAAGGGCTTAGAGAGGTCAGGCAGACCCAGGGCTGGGGCTTCCATCAGCTTCCTTTTTAACACTTTAAATGCCTGGCCGGCTTCTGGGGACCAGTGAAAGGGGTCATGATCCGTTCCCTTAACACATTCATACAGGGGTCTAGCCCACAGTCCAAACTCTGGGATCCATATTCTGCAGAAGCCTGCCATGCCCAGAAACGCCCTGAGCCGTTTACGATTGCTTGGGATAGGAATTTGGCAGATAGCTTCTTTCCTTTCATTTGAAAGCTGACGCTCCCCCTGCCTTATGTGAAACCCTAAGTACTGTACTTCTGGGAGGGCAATCTGAGCCTTGCTCCGTGCTACTCGATATCCTCGGAGCCCAACAAAGTTCAGGAGACTCACTGTAGCTTTAAGGCAAGGGGTTAGACCCACAGCGGCAATTAACAAGTCATCTACGTACTGCAAAAGGAGGACCTTGTCCTCATTGTCCCACTCGTTCAGGTCTCTGGCCAGGGCTTGTCCAAAAAGGGTGGGGGAATTTTTAAATCCCTGGGCCAACACTGTCCAGCAAAGCTGCTTTTTAACCCTTCTTTTGTCTTCCCATTCAAAAGAGAAAATCTCCTGGGACTGTGTGTCGACTGGAATTGTGAAGAAAGCGTCTTTTAAATCTAGGACCAAAAAATGGGTGTACTGCCCCCCTATAGAGGCCAACAGCGTATACGGGTTTGGAACAAGGGGGTACAGAGTCTTAACCTGTTCATTAACCGCCCTCAGGTCCTGGACCAGCCGATATGTGCCACTGGGCTTTTGTACGGGCAAGATAGGAGTGTTACAAGCTGACTGGCATTCTCGAAGTACCTCGTACTTTAGGAATGGTCTATAGTCTCCTGCAGTCCCTCTCTGGCTTCCCTTTTGATCGGATACTGTTTGATCCGCACCGGGCTTTTTCCTGGCAGGAGCTGAACCTTGATGGGGGTGTGATGAGTGGCCTTTCCCGGAACCCCCGATGCCCAGACTAGGGGGTATATCTGGTTCTCCCACTCGCTCCACTCAGGGGCGTGCATGGCTGGGGGCTCAGTTGCAAGGGTCATTATCCATGCATTTTCTGGGGGTAGGGTGAGGGTTATTTCATCCTGTGTGAACTGCAGGGTGGCACCTAGGCGGCAAAGCAGATCCCGTCCTAATAGAGGCGTTGGGCAATCGAGGAGGTACACCAGTTTGTGAGATAGAGTTCTGTTTCCCAAAGCACATTCAGCTGGGGCATACACTGGACACTTGGTTCCTTTCCCTGTGGCACCCACCACAGTGAGGGAATCTGCCACGGGCAGCTGAAGGGGTTGGTTTACAGCGGTTCGTGCTGCTCCAGAGTCTACTAGAAAGTCTATTTCCGAATTTCCCACCCGCATTTTTACTCGGGGTTCCAGGGGCAGGATAGTCCGTCTCCCCTGACACCCCTATTCTTGATCCCCCGCTGCCATCATAGGGGTATCTTCCCTTTCGGGGCACTCATTTTTCCAATGTCCCTCCTTCCGGCATATGGCACACTGGTTGCGACCCAGACATCTCTCCTGTGAGCCAGGGCGCCCACGTCCACGTCCTCTCATCCCTCGGCCCCTTCCACCTTCCTGAAACTTTCCCCTGCCACCAGCTTGCACCGCTGCTACCATCATCCTCACTTGCCTCTTTTCCTTTTCTCCCTCTCTCAGGCCGTAAACCCTGTTTGCAGTTTCTAGAATTTGTGCCATGGTCATGCCCATTAGGTCCTCCTTTTTCTGCAGCTTTCTTTTAATATCAGGGGCCGCCCGGCTGGTAAAAATGCCCTTTATAATTGCCTGCTCATCAGGGTTTGCGTTAGTATTTTGCCTGATGGTGTCCCGAATGCGCTGCAGAAAAACAACCGGACTTTCATTTGTCCCCTGTATTAGCTCATATGGTTTTGCCCAATTGTTATGTCGGACAGCAGCGTGTCGGAGACCATGTAATAGGAGCTCCTTATACAGGGTGAGATGCGTCGGCTCGTTGGGATTCCACCGGGGGTCTGCTATAGGGACCTGGTCTGCTGCAGCAGGGACGTTTGCTGCGTCTGCCTCATGTCTATGCTGTGCCTCCTCCCGTGCCTTTGACACGACCTGATTACGCTCCACCTCAGACAGCAGGGTCCGCATAAGGACGTTACAGTCATCCCAGTCAGGCTTGTGACTGGCTAGACACCCCTCAAAAACCGAGATAAACTTGCTGGGGTTTGTAGAGAATTCCCCTGCTTGTGCCTTAAAGGCTGCCAGGTCCACTGGGTTAAAAGGTACACGCGTGTAGACCTGCATAGTAGTGGTCTGGCGCCCGTCCGCTCCCTGGCGGGCTATCACAGTCTCAGTAATCAGCGGATAGAATCTCACGGAGGGGGCAAGCTCTGGAGCCCGAGGTACCCTGTCTTTATATGGTGGGGGTGTTGGAGCCGAAGGGGACACCAGCTCTGCCATTATATCCGGGGAAGGGTTCTGGGAACTAACAACAGCTACTACCGAACCTGTCGGAGTCAAATTACACTTTTGCAAAAGATCTGATCTATCTCTTAACAACATAAACAGCTGTGCATACATATGTTCATTCCATTTACCCGTTCGCTGACAAAACAGGAGTAATTGAAGGATCGTATTGTAATTAGGTGATCCCTCCGGTGGCCACCTTTCCTGGTCCTCTAACTGATATTGAGGCCACTCTACTGTACAGAATCTTTTCAGTTTACTTTTAGTCAATGGATCTGAGCTCAACACTTTCCAGTTCACCAGAATGCATTCTAAGGGCATACACCTTGCCCTGCCTGCAGTACTCTGTCCCTGCCCCATACTCTAGGGAGACACTGGGCGTCCCCAGGTCAAAACAGGTAAAGTCCACTCTACTGGACTGTTCCTACCTTATCCACAGGACCGGTTCCCCACCGTCGCCCGCAGCTGCTTCTCCACTACTCGAGCGCGTTGCACCGTTGTGCCCTCCGGGGTCGACCAAACTGCGTCTCCACCGAGGCCCCCGATGAAGTCACCGGTGCCGGCCGGGCGTCGGGCGTCGCTGCAATCCGTCAACCTCCAAGAGGGGTCCGGGCAAGGCTAAATTTCAGCCTTGAGCCCACCCAGGGATGCCAAGACTGTTGCCGGCACAGGGTGCCCGAGGACAGCAACAGCGGGGTCCGTTGCCCGGTGTGCTTCGCGCCAATGAACACACCAGGGTGGAGAAGCAAACAGTTTATTTGAGATCTCAAAGTGGTGCAAGGAGACCAGCACGTCTCAGATCAAGCACACAGACACAAGCGGTTTTTCCCTTTTAAACCCAAGCTGTTTTAGCTTTCCCCGCCCTTTCCCCCTTCTTTCCCACCCTCCCCCCTTCCTTCTCTTCTAGCAGTTACAATAGCAGCTTGTTAGGAATTTTCCCTACTGCAGGCAAGTTATCTTGTCCTTCAGCTGGAGGCATGTAGGCCTCCCCCTTATCTCTCCCGCTTTAGACGGGTTTGAGCTGTGGTACAACTGATAGCTGACTGTTACACATCCTGCTTTTCAGCAGCTGGCATTTGAGGTTGATTAGAGTTCAAACATGGAGAGACTTCGGTTCACTAGGTGCAGGCAGGTTATGCCTATGGACACCAACAGTGTTAACTTTGCAAAGTGTGACATAACTAACGAATCAGTCAAACTAACTGTGAAATTGTTCTGAATAATACAGAAAGTGTAATAAATGGGATGTTAACACAAAAATAACAGAACTTCTACATACAGTTGATGATTAGTGTAGATTCAATGGAATTATAACAGCAAGGAATTTGAAGGAAAACAGGTTCTGTATAGTTGCAAAAGAGTCTGAAGTCTAGAAATTTGGATACACAAGCTATACCGTTTACTGTATTTCATTTCAGCTGGAGCTCCAAATGTGACAAAGGCCTGGTCTACACTACGATTTTAGGTCGAATTTAGCAGCGTTACCTCGATTTAAGCCTGGACCCGTCCACACGCCGAAGCCCTTATTTCCGACTTAAAGGGCTCTTTAAATCGGTTTCTTTAAACCACCTCTGACGAGGGGATTAGCGCTGAAATCGGTTTTGCCATTTCGAATTTGGGTTAGTGTGGCCGCAATTCAACGGTATTGGCCTCCGGGAACTATCCCACAGTGCACCATTGTGACCGCTCTGGACATCAATCTGAACTTGGATGCACTGGCCAGGTAGACAGGAAAAGCCCCGCGAACGTTTGAATTTCATTTCCTGTTTGCCCAGCGTGGAGAGCACAGGTGACCACGCAGAGCTCATCAGCACAGGTAACCACGATGGAGTCCCAGGATCGCAAAAGAGCTCCAGCATGGACCGAACGGGAGGTACGGGATCTGCTCGCCATATGGGGAGACGAATCCGTGCTAGCGGAACTCCGTAGCAGTAAACGAAATGCAAAAACATTTGAAAAAGTCTCAAAGGGCATGAAGGACAGAGGCCATAACAGGGATGCACAGCAGTGCCGCGTGAAAATTAAGGAGCTAAGGCAAGCCTACCAGAAAACCAGAGAGGCAAACGGAAGGTCCGGGGCACAGCCGCAGACATGCCGCTTCTACGCCGAGCTGCATGCCATGCTAGGGGGTGCAGCCACCACTATCCCAACCCTGTGCTATGACTCCGTCAATGGAGACTCACGCAACACAGAAGCGGGTTCTGGGGACGAGGAAGACGATGATGATGAACAGACGGGAGATGGCTCACAGCAAGGAGGCAGAGAAACCGTTTTCCCCAACAGCCAGGATCTGTTTATCACCCTGGACCTGGAGCCAGTAAACCCCGAACCCACCGAATCCCAAAGCGTGCTCGCAGACCCCGGAGAAGGGACCTCTGGTGAGTGTACCTTTGTAAATATTACACATGGTTTAAAAGCAAGCGTGTTTAATGATTAATTTGCCCTGGCATTCACGGCCAGGACAGCTACTGGAAAAGTCTGTTAACGTGTATGGGGATGGAGCGGAAATCCTCCAGGGACATCTCCAGAAAGCTCTCCTGGATGTACTCCCAAAGCCTTTGCAAAAGGTTTCTGGGGAGGGCTGCCTTATTCCGTCCGCCATGGTAGGACACTTTACCACGCCAGGCCAGTAGCACGTAGTCTGGAATCATTGCATAGCAAAGCATGGCAGCGTATGGTCCCGGTGTTTGCTGGCATTCAGACAACATCCATTCCTTATCTCTCTGTGTTATCCTCAGGAGAGTGATATCATTCATGGTCACCTGGTTGAAATAGGGTGCTTTTATTAAGGGGACATTCAGAGTGCCCGTTCCTGCTCGGCTGAACAGAAATGTTCCCCACTGTTAGCCACGCGGTGGGGGGAGGGGTGAAGTGATCATCCCAGGGAATTGGGTGTGTGTGGGGGGGGGGGGGGGGGTTAGTTGGGTTTGTGCTGCACGTTAACCCGGCAACCGCATCCCTCCCTCCTTTTAAATTGCCATACCATTTTAAATGGCCAACCCAACGGCTGCTTGGTATGGAAAATGAGGGTGCTGCTGTTTGAAACCATTCCCACATGTTATTAAGGTTAAAGAAGCCAAAAGACTGTGGCTTACCATGGCTGCCTGCAAGCCGAATTCTGTTGCCTGGCCCTGCGTGAGTGATCTCTCACACCAAATCGGCAGACCCTCAATATAAATAGAGGCAAAATACGACCTTGTAACGAAAGCATTTGTGCTATGTAATGTGAACAGCAAGGTTTAACGGGAAAGAGTGATCCTATTGTTCTCTAAAATGTGTCTTTTTAACTACCTATCTCCCTTTTCCCCCACCAGCTGCAAATGTTTCTCCTTCGCAGAGGCTAGTGAAGATTAGAAGGAGGAAGAAGAGAACTCGGGATGAAATGTTCTCGGAGCTCCAGACGGCCTCCCACGCTGACAGGGTTCAGCAGAATGCTTGGAGGCAGACAATGTCTGACTGCAGAAAAGCACAGTTTGAACGCGAGGAGAGGTGGCGGGCTGAATCGCGTGCTGAATCGGAGAGGTTGCGTGCTGAATCGCGGGCTGAATCTGAGAGGTGGCGTCAGATTGAGAACAGAAGGCAGGAGTCCATGCTCCGACTGCTGGAGCATCAAAGTGAGATGCTCCAGCGTATGGTTGAGCTGCAAGAAAGGCAGCAGGAGCACAGACCGCCACTACAGCCCCTGTGTAACCAACAGCCCTCCTCCCCAAGTTCCATGGCGTCCTCACCCAGACGCCCAAGAACGCGGTGGGGGGGCCTCCGGCCACCCAGCCACTCCACCCCAGAGGATTGCTCAAGCAGCAGAAGGCTGGCCTTCAATAAGTTTTGAAGTTTCTAATTTTTAAAGTTTTAAAGTTTTATAGTGCACGGTGTCCTTGTCCTTCCCTCCTCCCCCACCCCACCCAGCGCTTCCCTCCTCCCCCATCCCTCCTGGGCTACCTTGGCAGTTATCCTCCTATTTGTGTGAATTAATAAAGAATGCATGAATTTGAAGTAACAATGACTTTATTGCCTCTGCAAGCGGTGATCGAAGGGGGGAGGGGAGGGTGTCTAGCTTACAGTGAAGTAGAGTGAACCGGGCGGGGGCGGGGGGGAGGTTCATCAAGGAGAAACAAACAGAACTTTCACACCGTAGCCTGGCCAGTCATGAAACTGGTTTTCAAAGCTTCTCTGATGCGCACCGCACCCTGCTGTACTCTTCTAATCGCCCTGGTGTCTGGCTGCGCGTAATTAGCGGCCAGGCGATTTGCCTCAGCCTCCCACCCCGCCATAAACGTCTCCCCCTTACTCTCACAGATATTGTGGAGCGCACAACAAGCAGTAATAACAATGGGAATATTGTTTTCGCTGAGGTCTAACCGAGTCAGTAAACTGCGCCAGCGCGCTTTTAAACGTCCAAATGCACATTCTACCACCATTCTGCACTTGCTCAGCCTGTAGTTGAACAGGTCCTGACTACTGTCCAGGCTGCCTGTGTATGGCTTCATGAGCCATGGCATTAAGGGGTAGGCTGGGTCCCCAAGGATAACTATAGGCATTTCAACATCCCCAACGGTTATTTTCTGGTCTGGGAAGAAAGTCCCTTCCTGCAGCTTTTGAAACAGACCAGAGTTCCTGAAGACGCGAGCGTCATGTACCTTTCCTGGCCATCCCACGTTGATGTTGGTGAAACGTCCCTTGTGATCCACCAGTGCTTGCAGCAGCATTGAAAAGTACCCCTTTCGGTTTATGTACTCGCTGGCTTGGTGCTCCGGTGCCAAGATAGGGATATGGGTTCCATCTATCGCCCCACCACAGTTAGGGAATCCCATTGCAGCAAAGCCATCCACTATGACCTGCACATTTCCCAGAGTCACTACCCTTGATATCAGCAGGTCTTTGATTGCGTGGGCTACTTGAATCACAGCAGCCCCCACAGTAGATTTGCCCACTCCAAATTGATGTCCGACTGACCGGTAGCTGTCTGGCGTTGCAAGCTTCCACAGGGCTATGGCCACTCGCTTCTCAACTGTGAGGGCTGCTCTCATCTTGGTATTCTGGCGCTTCAGGGCAGGGGAAAGCAAGTCACAAAGTTCCATGAAAGTGCCCTTACGCATGCGAAAGTTTCGCAGCCACTGGGAATCGTCCCACACCTGCAACACTATGCGGTCCCACCAGTCTGTGCTTGTTTCCCGGGCCCAGAATCGGCGTTCCACGGCATGAACCTGCCCCATTACCACCATGATTTGCACATTGCTGGGGCCCGTACTTTGTGAGAAGTCTATGTCCATGTCTATTTCCTCATCACTGTCGTCACCGCGCTGCTGTTGCCTCCTCGCCTGGTTTTGCTTTGCCAGGTTCCGGCTCTGCATATACTCCAGGATAATGCGCGTGGTGGTCATAGTGCTCATAATTGCCGCGGTGATCTGAGCAGGCTCCATGATCCCAGTGCTATTGCGTCTGGGCAGAAAAAAGGCGCGAAATGATTGTCTGCTGTTGCTTTCACGGAGGGAGGGAGGGAGGGAGGGAGTGGGGGCCTGACGACATGTACCCAGAATCACCCGCGACACTGTTTTTGCCCCATCATGTGTTGGGATCTCAACCCAGAATTCCAATGGGCGGCGGACACTGCGGGAACTGTGGGATAGCTACCCACAGTGCAACGCTCCAGAAGTCGACGCTAGCCTCGGTACTGTGGACGAACTCCGCCGACTTAATGCACGTAGAGCATTTTGTGTGGGGACACACACAATCGACTGTATAAAAACGATTTCTATAAAACCTACTTCTATAAATTCGACCTAATTTCGTAGTGTAGACATACCCAAAGGGAAGAGCATACTAGGGAAGGGAACCAAGTGGACAGAGCTGAAAGAGAACATAAACAAACTAAATCAAAAGCAGAAAGGTTAGAACAGTAAAAATGATTTTTTTTTAAACTTTCAGCACATATGCATTGAATATAATTGGGATTATTTCAGTTAGTCAAACTGTATGTAAGGTGATCCAAATTTTGTGATATGATGTCCTTTGTACAGCATCCGAACTAAAGAGGTGTGCCTGATACAATCTAGAGAAGATGACAGGAGGTGACTGGTGAAGTAGTTGGAATGCAGTGCATTCGGCATGCAATAATTCCTAGACAAAAATCTTATTTAAAATGGAGTTAAGGCTGTGAGTACATATCAATAATTCTAGGATTTAAAAAACCCCAAACCCTTACATTACCATTGTAGTTACTGAAAATATATTAGAGGTCCAAGAAATGCAGAGTTAAGACTAAACTTAAAAAAAAAATCATTTGAAAGTATGGGAAATCAGAGACTCCAACAGCCTAATTCTGCCTTCATAGTGACACCAGCCTCCCATCTTCATCCTTTGCATACCTAGGTCTCAATCCTAGAAACACATATTGCCTCCCCGCTTGCCCCCAACCAAAGAAATTCCCTCTAACCTCCCCTTTCCAATTCTACCAAGCAGGAAAAAAACCCAAAGATCTGAGCAAAGATCTTTGTCTCTCTGACTTTTGGGGATTGTGATTCTCAGAACTGGGACTCGAAGCCTTTCAGTTGTGTTGCTAGTTCAATTCTAGCTCGGGTTGGTAGTGAATAAAAGGTATTAAGCCAGCTGATATTTGTGTTTTAGACTTTATTATGAACAGCTAATATCTTTTAGACACAACGCACCATCAAAAATTGGCCCCGCTGTTGGCACTCTCATAGGTCTACCTATATCACTAGAGACTATCCTTTAGAACAGGTTTGATGCACAATGTCTGGGTGATGCAGGGAAAAAACTACTACTTCCAGAGCTGGAGGGAAACTTGCTCTTGTTTTGTTCTCTAAAAAGCCTTCAGTTCACACGTCTCAGACCTCCCCCTCCCCTCAAGATTTATGGGCTTCCCCCGCCCTCATTTGTCAAACATGAATGTCATTCTGAAATTAACTAGAAAACAATTATGAACATTAGGTGCCAATTTTGACCTGTAAAGGAAAACTAACTATTCAAAAGAGGACTTGAAGGGGAAGTGATTAGATCATCAAGGTTCCTGTTAGACTTATGAAACAATAAGTTATAGAACTACCTGAAAGCTAGTGAATTCAGTCACACTCATTGTATTGCATCTCTGCATTTGCATCCAACCACATAGGTTGGAAGTTTGCACTAAGCAGGAGGATGACTGATCAGTACATACCATGCTACACGAGACTCTACAGAGAGGTACTAAATTTACAAAAGCAATTGAGGTTTCAGATTAATTTGACAGATTTCAGGTTGACGGCCCTCCTGTTACAGTCTTAGTGGAAATTTGACTTAATCTAATAACAAAGAAATGGAATCACTCAAATGGAATCACAAAGAGGTGAAAGGACGATTCGGAGAAGCTAAGTTATGGACCCTTTCCATCACTTTCCCCCATGACTGACCCAAATACAAGGACATAAATTGAGACTAGAATGGGAAGAAGAGCCTGAAAATGTTAGGGGGGAGTATAACACTGAATTTGCTCCTTTTTGTTCGAGTATATGAAGCTGAAGACCCAAATTTCAACCCCCCAAATCTATGTTTATGAAGAAAATTCTGTCAGTATGTTGCATCAAAATCAAAACCATGGAAAGTTAAATTCAGAATGTTATCAGTTTTTAAAAATACCTGTACTCCTGTCCAGTCAGCTCAGCAGTAATCAAGCACGCATTAAGCACATTTAGATAGGTTGAAATCATTAGTAGTCTAGGAACTGGAAAAAAAAGTTTGTAAAAGTGTAATGGAGGCTAAAGTTAGACCCAAAAGAGCAGTAGATCCAGTGAGTTGGACTGGGGACTCAACTATTGTGTTTTTATGTTGAGGAATAAAATGTTTTATGAAGTTAATCATACAGTATCTGTATGGCTTCATAAAACCACCTTGGGGTTGTGAGACATGGGCGATGTCTCTTCGCCGCCCCCCCGAGAAAACTTTTTTCCAAGATGGGGGGGGGGGGGGACAAAGAGGCAGGGGAATCACAGCAACCCTGACTACTGCTGTCAATGTTCTGTAAATTTCAACTACCGAGCTTATCTGACCCCCATCAGGAGCACTATTATTCGATCACGGACATTTTTAATGTTCATCACTGTAATATTTTAGCCAAACACAATTAAGACTTGCATTAGTTTGGCCATAAAGGCCAAACTTTAGTTGGTGTTCCCTCTGCCCTTATTTAGACCTGATTCTTCTCTCACAGCTATTCAGAGTGGGTGTAAGTATGTCCAATTACTTCAGCAGAGATACTCCTGATTTATGTGTAAGTGAATGCAGATTTCAACCCATTAATCTCTTTTTCATCCCCTTTTAAATTTATCTCATTCCACAAAAACCATAAAACAAAGAGTCCAGGAAACCAAACGCCAACAGATATAATCTGTGTCTGAATAATAATTGAAGTTCATGTTTCTGTGTAATTCCCTAGAATGAGCTATACTACACACAGGTTGCATATTTCAGTAATGTGAACAAGATGGGGCGCTCAAGCCCCACACTGGTAAACTAAGAGTTAATGAGCAGCTCTGGGCCCAAAAGGTACCACCCAGCTGTACCTACAGGGCATGCTCAGAGGGGAGGCTGAGTTCAAAAGAGAGCAGCTCAGTTCAGTCTAGGCAGACCAGCCATGTGCTGCAAGCTCCCACAGAGAAGCTGCTGGAGCTCCATGTGGCTAGGATGAGGCACCCACCACCAAGTCACTACAGCCCCTTCACCCATGGAAATGATGGGCTACGACTGATAGAGGAGCATGATCGGAGAGGACTCCAGGAGCAATCCAGTTGCAGACCAGTGGAGCCAGTGGAGGAACTGAAGCCAGGTTGGGAAGTAGCCCAGGGACCAGGTGCAGGGGCACCCATCCCAGGGCCACACAGTTGAACTATTACTTACAGGACCCTGGGTTGGAACCCGGTGGAACAGGGAGAGCCTGGTTTCCCCTAACTCGGCCAGTGATTCTCACCACTGGGCGACATGGACACTGACTCTGACACTAGGTGGTGTTGCCAGGTTTGGACTTCAGCCCTCTGACACATGGTGGAGAATGTGGACAGCAACAAACTCCTGTTAAAAGGACAGCAGGTGTAACAGTTAACCCGACACAAGAGAAGCCATTGACATGGAAAAGTTACTGAAGTGGATGGTGGAGAGCCAGCAACAGAAACAGCTACTCTGGGAACTGGCAACACAGCATCAGGTGCAAGAAGAGCAACTGATTCAGCAGATGGTGGCAGTCTTGCAGCCCCAGAGGGCATCTAATGTCATGGCGCCTGCACCCTCCAGGGATGTCCTCCCCCCCAGGCTGCCCATCAGGCTCATGAAAATGGGCCCTAGAGAGGACCCAGAAGCCTTCCTGGTCACCTTTGAATGGGTAGTCACAGTGGCAAGCTAGTCACAGGAGCATTGGGCCACCCTGATAGCCCCATATTTGAGGGGACCTGCACAAGACACGTCTTGGGGCTTGATCCCATAGAAGTGCTAGAGTACGCCAAGGAAAAGGCAGCCATCCTTGAGTACCTGGACATCAGCCCTGAGACATTCCACCAACAGTTCCGAAAAGAGAGAGACCTGCCAGGAGCCTAGCTTGGTTGATGGCCCAGTGCCTGAAGGAACAGGGTTGGCACTGGTTGGACCCAGAGAAGCAGACCGCAGTACAGGTGGTGGAGGCAATTGCATTAGAGCAGTTCATCCAGTTCTCCCAGCTGACAGGAAGGAGCAGGTGAAGTGCCATCAAACCTAGCAGAGGCTGTTACCTTAATGGAGAACTTTGTGGCAGTTGATGGTCCAGCCTTAACAACATCTAAGACAGGGACCCCTGGAACCAGGATGCCAACCCCTTCTCAGGGCCATGCTAGGAGGGGAGGCTGAGGGTGGCTGAACAGGGCTTCCCCCCCTTTGGGTTGCTTCTGCCTAGAAGACAAGATCCAGACACCGAGGCAGAGTGGAGAGGAGACTGGGGTCACCGAGAGGAGTATGCCTCCCTAGGAGGCCCCATGGCCCTGAAAGCAAGCCAGCCAACCATGACCCTGAAGGTGAGCTGCTTCAAGTGTGGGCAGGAAGTTGCATTTTAGGTGGGAGTGCCCCTTCATGGACTGCAGCTATGGGTGAGCATGGACGGCAGTCACCAGAACCCGTAAGTGAGGCCTGGCCAAGATGCTTCTGCCAGGACGGGTTAATAGCACTGAAGTGACGGGCCTGGTGGACTCCAGTGTAGTCAAACCATTGTACAGGTAAGCTCTGTAGAGTCCACTAACTTGCTGGATGCCCCTATCTACCTCCAGTGTATCCTTGGGGAAGTGCAACCCCCCCATGACAAAAGTGCAACTGAGAGTAGGAGGCCACACTGAAACTTTCTGGTCTGCTTAGCAGCCACCCTGGCCTACCCAGTAATTTTAGGGCAGAACTGAAGATGGTTTGGGGAACTCCTGAAGCAGTGGAGCAGAGCCCTCCCACCCCCAATGGAAACTAACCAAGGCCCAAAAATGAGGGGGCTTGTGGGCCAAGACAAGATGGAAGACCCTGGAAAGGGCCCATCCAGACAGCCAGAAACACCAACCTGGCAATCTGCTAGCCCTAGGACATCTGAGGAAGTAAGCCACAGGGAGCTATCTGAAGATGAGGACTTCATGTGGTAACAACAAGAGGACCAGACTTTGAGCCGGGCATGGGAGCAAATAGCTGTTGCCGATGGGGAAGAGGGTGAAACCCAATGGTTAAAGCAATGGCCCCACTTCTAGTTCCAGAACGAGCAATTCTACTGAGTGACACAAGACCCCAATCCCAAGAAATAAAAGTTCCATCAGAGTTTTCTCCACCTAACCCACTCAGTGTCATCTGCTGGGCACTTGGGGAGAGAAAAGACGCTAGAGAGAGTGGCCCTTTGGTACTTCTGGATGGAGATCCACTCAGAAGTTTACAATTTCTGTACCTTGTGCCCAGAATGACAGCTAGCAGGGCCCAAAGGGATGCCAAAGGCCTCACTGGTTCTACTCCCACTGGTAGGCATACCCTTTGCACAGGTAAGAATGAATCTAGTGCCCCTCAAGAAGAGCATATCAGGGTACCATCACATATTAGTGATAGTGGACTCTGCTACACGGTACCCCCAAAGCCTTCCCGCTATCCATGACAAATGCACCCACCATAGCAAACGAATTCATGAAGGTCTTTGCGAGGGTCAGAATACTAAGGGAAATACTTACAGACCAGAAAATCCAACATTTCATCCAAACTTATTCAGGAATTGTGCAAATTGCTGAGGATCAAAGTACTCAAGACCTCCCCCTGCCATCCACAGACAGATGGACTGGTTCAATGGGACCCTGAAGGCCATGTTGAGGAAATTTGTCAACACAGACCCACAGAAACGGGAGCAACTGCTACCATCATTGCTATTCACCATACAGAAGGGTCCCTCAGGCCTCCACAGGGACCTTTGCACTTTGCACTTCTATATAGGACACATCCCTGGGGGATTTTGGACCTCCTCTCGGAAGCCTGGGAGGAACAGGATCATGGGCTTCATTCACTACATGCTCCAACTACAGGAACGGCTGAAGATGGTAGAGAGCTACGCTAAGGAAAACCTTTTGAAAGTCCAGCAAGTCCAGTAATGTACCTACAAGGGGGCACAGTTGTGAATGTTTGAACTGGGTCATTGGTGGAACTGGTTACTCTCAACACCAGAGTCAAAATTATTGGCCTGGTGGCAGGGGCCATTTGAAGTGGTAAGGAGGGTTGGGCCAGTTGACTATGAAATCTGACAGCTCAGGAAAGCAAAGGAGATGCAAATTTACCATGTCAAACTCCGGAAGGCCTGGAAGAGCCTTCCAATAGCCGTGTACCATCCCCCAACCTAGAACCCGTAACATTCCTCGGCCCAACCCCCATGTCAATGGGATTGGAGCTCAGCCCAACATAGCAACCCCAAATACTGCAGCTGACTCAGGCCTTCCCCACTGTGTCCTCAGCCCTCCCAGGGAGGATGTACCTCACTCACCACCACATCACAGTGACACCTGGACAGAGGGTAAGCTAGAATCACCAACCCCTGCTGAAAAAAATGTGGGAGACGGTTTGTGAAGAGCTCCAATCTATGTTGACCTTGGTTATCATCAGAGTCCCACAGTGAGTAGAGCTCTATCATACTGGTGCCAAAAACCAACTGCTCGACGAGGTTCTGCATAGGCTTTAGAAAGGCCAATATGATGTCAAGGTTCAACGTTTTACCTGCTATTAGTGAGACTAGGGAACACTGATTACATCTCCATGCTGGATTTAATCAAAGGATACTGATAAATCCCCCAATGAGGGCATCCTGGGAAGACAGACTTCCCTACTCAATTCAGCCCCTATCAATTTGTAACAATGCCCTTGTGCCTATATGGGGCAGCTGTCATCTTTCACTGACTGATGGACCAGATGCTGCGGCCCCATGACCAATACAGCCATCTACATTGATGACCACTTACAGCATGTCACTGCAGTCACCCAAGCCCTAGAGAAGGTGGGGCTTACTACAAATCTTGCCAAACGCCATACCTTGGATACAGCCTGGGGCAAGTCCAGCTACACCCCTTGGGGTGGATAAGGTCCAGGCACTCACTGATTGCCCAATCCCATCAACCAAGAAGTAGGTGTGGTGTTTCCTAGGCCTGGACAGCTATTATGGGTAGCTTGTACCTGACTTTGCCACAGTAGTCATCATCCTTCCCCCACCCCCCCACTTCCTGACCTCGTGAGAGGCACTTGTTCCAGGAAGGTGCAATGGACCAAGGCCTGCAACAAGGCCTTCAGAACATTGAAGAACTAGCTAACCCAGGGGCCAGTCCTTTTCCACACCTTTCATTCTTCAGATGGACACAACCAAAGTGGGTCTCGGGGATGTGTTATCCCAAGAGGTAGAAGACGAAGAACATCTGATATTATATCTGAGTAGAAACCTGTTCCCACAGGAGGTGAACTATTCAATGATCAAGGAAGCGGCCCTGGCTGTGAAATGGGCCTTAGAGACCCTAGCCAGCAGTAGTTTATTTTTTGTCAAGATCCAAATTTCTTGGTCAAGATATAGTCAAGGGCCAATGTTTCCAGAGAAACATTATTGAACAGGGGCACTTGCAGTGTGAACACACACATTACACAACATTGTACCGAGCCAATTGCCTATATTTTGAGTGAATTAAATGAAAAATAAAACCAAACCACTATATTACTTAAAAATAACCTCTAAGAAAGATGTAATAAATCTAAGACTTTGAGAAAGTACTTAGATAAAATGTCAAATATATGCAAATATTAGCATTAAAACACTTTCAGAAAAAACTATTTTAAGTTTTGATTGTTTTGAGTTTACAAAGAATATCAACCGTGGTTTTGTCAAATAAAATGATTGTAGGCATATAATAACCTTCCTCCCCCAGTCACCCACCCACAGAGTAGGGTGACCACATTTCCCTAAACTGAAAAAGACACAGGGCTGACCTAAGCCACCTAGCATTGCCATTCATTTCCTCTCCCCCCCGCAAAAAAAAAAATGTTCCCACATGCCCCCAATTGAGCCAAGCAGCAGAGATAGGGGCAGGAGGAATTGATATGGGCTGGGATCTGGGCAGCCAAGCAGGATGAGTGCGAGTACTTTTGAGCTCAGAGCCAGGAGGTGAAGCTATTGAACTACCATCCAGCTAGCAATGCAATACCCCTTTGGCAGCTGGGATAGCAGAGGGGCAGGAAGGAGACTCGAAATAGCAGCCCTTTGGAGGTGCAGGGAGGCCGGGATGTGGCAGAAGCAGGTGAATGGAGGCAGACTGGGGAGTAAAAGAGGCCAGTTGGGACGGGGGGGGCTGGAGAGGGCTCCAAGGAGGGGCCCCCCCAAGGACGAGGAGTACATAAGGGTGAGGAGGGGGGCTCCAGGAACAACTGAAGGGCAGAGGGCACAAGGCCAGGGGAGGTCGAGGCTTGCACCAGGCTAAGTGCCCCAGCCCAAATAGATGCTGGAGGACCCAGTCGAACACTTACCAGCCAGATTGCTCAGGCACAGCTCTATGGTGCAGCTGGCCCTACCATCTCCACAGAACACAGAAGAATTTGAATTAGGGCCCCTACAGCACTGCCCTCTGATTGGGCTGCAGAGTGAGTATGTGATACCTCATCGCTCCCTGATGGGAGGGGCAGGGTGTAGCAGAGACATTAGGCTGTCTGCAGAGGTGTGGGTGTGATGTCCCCCCCACCAAACATCGCCGCTCCTCTACCCCCATGCCTGCTGGTGGGGCTGCTGTGGCTATGCAAGCAGCTGCCCGGGGACACAATAGTGCTGCTCAGCCGCAGCAGCCTTACGCTGGGGAGAAGCATAGCTCTGCAGAGTTCCAGCTCTGGCTTGGCTTCAGCCTGTGCAGGCCATTGAAAAAGCATCTGGCAATCCAGATTTGGCCCACAGCTCACTTATTAACTACCACTGCCCTGTGCTATTACCTACTAGGGAACTCCTCCTTACTCATTATGGACCACACCCTTCTTCATAGCGTTTAGCCAACTGAGGACACCAATGCCCAGATCATGAGACAGTACCTCGCTCTGCAGTCTTACTGCCACCACCTGGAAAGGGCACATGCAAATGCCCATTTCCCCCCCTCAGAATAGAGGAGGAAGACCCACTGCTGGGTCCTAGCCTGAGAGGGAGGGTGTGTGATGGTGAACTAAGGGTTAATGAGCAGCTCTGAGCCTGAAGAACTTGCCTAGCTGTACCTGTTGAGCATGCTCACAGTGGAGGCTGAGCTCAAAAGGGAACAGCTCCGCTCAGTCTCTAGGCAGACAGAGCAGGAGAGCAGTCATGTGCTAAGAGCTCCAGCAGACATGCTGCTGGGGCTAAATGTGGCCAGGCCCAGGCCCCACCACCAAGCCACCACAGGCCCTTCACCCATGAGAGACAGGAATGATGGACCACAACTGATTGATTGCTCTCCAGAGGCTTTTCCTCTGAGGGGATGCCGGGGAAATCCAGATGCAGACCAGTGGCACTAATGGAGGAACTGAAGCCACAATAGGAAGTGACCCAGGGAGAGGCAGAGGAGTGCTTGCCCCCCAGAGGCACTCTTGAACTATTACTCACAGGGCTCTACCCTCGGCCACTGCCACTTGCCAGGTTCAGACTTCAATCACTCACAGAAGCACAAAAAGGAAAAAGAGGGGAAAAAATAAGCCATACAGTTTCTTTTCTTTAGAAATGTATTTTGTAACAAAATATTAACATTCAAAAGAAATGTTTATTGTACAATATAAAATAATTGCTACCGAACTCAGCTTGGTTGCTTCAGTAAATAAACCTCTGAGGAGGTGTAAAAACGTGTTTGGTATTATACAAAAATTCTACTACAGGACTTGCAATTTGCTGTAGGAAAAAATGCATGTTCAATAATTACATAAATACTCTTGACAGATTTCTATGTGCCATTATGTACTCTTTTTACCTTCCCGTTTTGAAAGGGATCTGGTGACCAACCTTCTGGTCTAATTATTCATGACAGTTTGATTTTCTATAATACTGAAAAGTTTAACAGAAATCTATTAAGTTAAAAAGAAAGAATATATTACATTTGCTAATTGCAAACAATCTTTTAGCTGCAATTTTTCCCATTGGGATTAACAAAGTGCACCAGTTAAACATACATTAAAAACAGTTTAAAAACATTAAATATACAACAGCAAGAGATTTTAAATATTTTGTATCAAACACTATAGGACAAATATAATTTACAATTTTTTTGCACAAAACATTACATCTGAAATATAACTTTAGGTATTACAGACTATAAAAATACATATTTTGCCTCTTAAAAAAGTATTTGCAGGTTCTGGCACAATGTAACAGTTCAAAGGAATTTAACACTTCAGATTTCTTCATATGTAATTGGATGTGCAATGATAATTAATCAGACTTGCAATTAGTCTTCTATAACTGCAAGTAAACTGTAAAGTCAGATCTCCTAAAAGAGCCCTTTCTAAATAATCCAAATGTAGTACTGGATTAGCTACAACACATATGGTGTGAACTAGGGGTCATTCCTGTAAGGACTGATCACTCTAGCCCCAATTCAGCAAAAGCAAGCAAGCACATGCTTCACTTTAAGTATCTGCATAGCCCCTCTCGCTTAAATGGGACTAGTTACATACTTAAGTTTACTACAAACTCAATTACTTTGCTAGATCAGGGCCAGAGCACTCAGCACCTTGTAAAACTGAGCCCCTAATGAATTCTATGGCCACATTCTGCCTTGTCCCATATTTACACTGAAGTCAATAGGATAACAGCAGGTCAGTCAGGGCAGAATTTAGAACTAGCAGTTCAAAGATGTAAGAACATCAGGCCTGATTCGGATTTCAGTAACATCAGTGTAAAATCAGTGGAGCTACACAGGTATGGACTAGATGACTAGGAGGTTGGACTAGATGACCTCCTGAGGTCCCTTCCAACCCTGATATTCTATGATTCTATGAAACTGGTGTAAGACCAGAATCAGGCCCATTGTGTAATTTTACCCTAATGTGTTCTTCTGGGGATCCCTCTGAAGCAATCCTAGGTCAAAATTCAACCTGAAGAGTTATATTCTGCCTACAGTTACTGCAACTGGGCCCTAAAGATTTTTTTCAATAATTTCTCCCAGTAGTCTCTGGCCCAGCTATATAACCAAACTTAAAAAAAGTCCTAAAAAAATACATATTAATTTACAGGCAATATCAAGACTCAGTCTAGATCCCTTACTTTAAATGCCCCAAAATAAGTTGCTTCTTGAGATGAATCCAGTAATGATGGGTTTGATACCTGGATACTTATTACTTCTCCAGACTTTAGTTTNGGGGAGAGAGACACTGTAGCCAAAAGGCTAAGATAAGGTCAAATAAGTCTCAGGCTTTAGGATCAAGTATCAGAGGGGTAGCCGTGTTAGTCTGGATCTGTAAAAGCAGCAAAGCCTCCTGTGGCACCTTATAGACTAACAGACGTTTTGCAGCATGAGNGGACTAGATGACCTCCTGAGGTCCCTTCCAACCCTGATATTCTATGATTCTATGAAACTGGTGTAAGACCAGAATCAGGCCCATTGTGTAATTTTACCCTAATGTGTTCTTCTGGGGATCCCTCTGAAGCAATCCTAGGTCAAAATTCAACCTGAAGAGTTATATTCTGCCTACAGTTACTGCAACTGGGCCCTAAAGATTTTTTTCAATAATTTCTCCCAGTAGTCTCTGGCCCAGCTATATAACCAAACTTAAAAAAACTCCTAAAAAAATACATATTAATTTACAGGCAATATCAAGACTCAGTCTAGATCCCTTACTTTAAATGCCCCAAAATAAGTTGCTTCTTGAGATGAATCCAGTAATGATGGGTTTGATACCTGGATACTTATTACTTCTCCAGACTTTAGTTTAAAAAATCCTCCTATGTTTACAGAATAAAAATGAAATTCTGAATTTCCTGACCAATATTTGGTGCTTCCTCCCTTCATTAGGACATCAGAGCGTCTTATTTTAACGTTTGTTTTACTCATGTACACCATCAGCTGAAGCCCTCTTCTAGTTAGGTCTCCTGAAGTTTCATGGTGTCTAAAACAAATGTTGGCATACAAGTAGTAAAACCCATCTTGATTGACTATTAGTTTTCCATCACGGAAGGTCATATTCGATAAGTTTGCCTGCCCTTTGTCATGATGCCAGGATGTAAGGTTCACTTTACGTGTGCCTAGGGAAAAAGGGGTTAGCAGAATGTTACTTTTGTTCACAAACGTTTTCTACAAAGTTAAAAGAGATACCATGGCTGGATTTTTAGTGTCAGTAACAAAGGTAGCTATATAAGCTAAGGTAAAGGGTAAAAGTGAAGGGGAGAGACACTGTAGACAAAAGGCTAAGATAAGGTCAAATAAGTCTCAGGCTTTAGGATCAAGTATCAGAGAGGTAGCCGTGTTAGTCTGGATCTGTAAAAGCAGCAAAGCCTCCTGTGGCACCTTATAGACTTTTGCAGCATGAGCTTGCATCCGAAGAAGTGGGTATTCACCCACGAAAGCTCATGCTGCAAAACGTCTGTTAGTCTATAAGGTGCCACAGGAGGCTTTAGGATATAAGCCAATTGCCACAAAGGACAGGAAGAAGTTTCCTCTCCCCTTGTGGATACAACTAACTAGCTGTTCCTACCCACCCTTACTCTGGAGCATCAGCTATTAGTATGAATCAGGATATGAGGTTTGTTTCACCAATCAGATCTTGGCAAATCCTATACGGAATCAATAGCTAAAAACTGTCCCAACTAAAAACATGTTTATTTAACATACTTCTGAGTGGATTTTGCACTAGCCAAGGAAAAACACTTGCTCTCCTTAACTATTTATTCTTAAATGCTTTGGTTAGTATTAATATAATTTATAGTTATCTGATATAATCAGGGTAACCACTGTCTTGATAACTAATCAGGACTTTACCAAGTACTGCTCTCCATCACCACATAATTTGTTTCAATATTACTCACCACTAACCCAAGCGTCTACTCATTTCAAGACTGACTCACTCAGCTTTTCTACCGTACTCATCATCTGTTGATTCCACCTCCAACTCCACACACTCTTCTGTACCCACTCCCACAGTGGCTGTCCCACCGAACGGTAACCTTGTCTTCTCTCATCTCCATGCTCTCCCCTCCCCCTTTCCTGTTCTCATGCTGCAAAGCACCTCTGAAGAAAGTCCACAATGACTTTGTACTTTCAGGTACAAAGTTTCTCCCTCCTTCACCTCTGCCTTTTACCTTGCTAAATAAATCTACTTCTTGAGACTCCTGCATCTGCAGCCCCCATGACTAATAATTTCCCTGTCTCTCCTCAGCTGAGATTCTCAAAATATCTTGAAAGCCAAAACAGATGTTCTCTGAACAAAGCCGTCTTTCTCTGCCCCTCCCAGTCTTCCCTTCCTCTTTCTAATTTCAGAGAGATTTCTCATAGTATCCAAACTAATCCCAAATCCTGACTTTTCTTGCTCCGTGCCATATCTTCTTCCTCACCCTTATGGTCAACCTCTCTCTAATCTAGGACCTCTTCTTCAGCTTTTTTTTGGACCAGTAGCTACTACCCATCTCCCTCAATCCTTTGTCTCCAAACAGTGGCCACCCCGATTGAAGACTGAAACCCTGAGCCCTGGCAGGCGCGCCCCAGCTCTTGAACTTTTGACAATTGTTGTATGCGGCTCAGAGAGACAGTAAGTTTGGCTACCCCGTCCTAGAATGTGCTTTCCCACATACACGGTCTCAACTTTCTTTCCTCCAACTCCCCTAAAGTCTGCTTGCCATCTCTCCACTCCATTAAAGCCACTATAAAGTCACCAATGACCTCTTCCTGGCCAAGTCTATCGTCCTCTTGTCTGTTCTTAATCTCTCAGCTGATTTTGACATTGTCAATGACTCCCAACCACCTCTACCTGCACTTGCCTAACTTCATGCTTATCTATTTCTCCTACCAATCCAGATAGGTGGAGGCGCAAATAATACATCTGTGTAACACACACTGCATGGGCTGGCAGTAAACTTCTGTATACAATTCAAGGTGCTAGTTAACAATTAACAGACGGTGAGCTCCTTGGTGGAGGGATTTTTTTATTTTAAAGAGCCACGCATACTTATGGCACTGAATAAATAAAAAATGGTTACCACCCACAAAGCCCTGCTGTCCTGCCAACCAGCCATCTCCAATGACCTCTCCCTCTGACCCACTAGTGGCCCATATGAACACAGGCAACTGTCCCAAAGCTGAGGTTCACAGGAACCATTCTCCAAACCAGGGCCCTATTAGTGGTTCTGCAGTAGCACCAGCAGGCCACAGTAAGGCTCCTTTGTTTGCACAGTGCTTAGTACATGTAGTTAAAGAAGACCGTCCCTGCCCAGAAAAGCTTATCTTGGTCAATACGATGCAACAGGTGGATGAAAGAAGAACGGTTGGAGGGAGGGAAAGAAATACAAACATGTTTTTACGTGGACTATGTGTAGACCTGCCTAATTTATCAGCTGGTAATGTGTGTCAAATCACATAGGAGAGGGGAAGAGATTTCCTCTTTGCCAATGGAATTCACTACTATTGGAAATGCACATAAACCTAAGGTTGGGCCTATTCATAAACTGGTGTAAGATGCACCTCTTTGTCCTGGCTTATCAATTTTCTTATTTGGTTTACTAGTCTTCTTCATCAATGTATTCTAACATTGTGGAGTGGAGGTGGGCGACATGGGATATTAGCTCCTTGTACATAAAGTGTCTACCATGTAAAATCAGCCAGATTATGGTGTTGGGAACCATATGAATGTTTGTAATAGACAACAGTATCTGAAAACTGTCTGGAAAGTTCAGTAGTAGGTTCCCCTTCTCCCCTGCATGACAGCTTCATATTTCTTCCACATTTAATTTATTGGGCACAGCAAATTTCATAAAAACACAGGCAATAAAAAGTAAACAGTTTTAGCTTAAGATAAAGGAAAACTAAAAAAAAAAAATCAACGTAACTGTGCATTTTTGCTATAGCATAACGACGTATATTATACTTGAGGTACATAAAAATAAGCAAGTGGGAAAATACTCCAAATACTTATGTAACAGAAAAGCCTTTACATACAAAATTATCTGCTTATAGGCTTAACTCAAAGCTTGAATGAATACAAGACTCTAGGGTATGGCTTAGTCACCGTAGACTTGGTGATTCATACATCATTCTAGCTCTGTAATAACTGTACAGGAACAAGATCCTTATATTTCTAGGTGGTCAAATTAGTGGAGCTCTCAGGCCAAAAGTTTCAAGAGGGCTCAAATTCTGGGGTCCTCAACTTGAGATACCTTTAAAGGGTCCAATTTAAGAGGGTGAGTAGTCAGCACTTTGTGAAAATTAGGCCCTTTTAAGTTCTCATATTGGGGATCCACAAACTAAGGCACCCAAAATCCTTGCTCCCCCATTCCTCCCATGGAGGCTGATATACTTGGGAATCAAACAGGATACAATGGAAGGTGTAAAACTGCATAATTTAGGGGTGTTAGTAGAGGTGATCAAGGTCATAAGTTATTCCAAAGTGGTTATAGGTAAATATAGGTTGTTTAATTGTGTGTAAACTGGCAGATTCTGGGTATGGCTTTTGTGCATATCTGGAAGCTGCCACCTTAACAGTTAAGGAACCTCAATGCTTTGTAAGGGTGATTTAAGGAAAAAAAAAAAAAGAGGGAATAGTTGATAGCATGGAAGGAATTTTTGGAATAGTTTTAGGGGGTATCATTCTGGTGATCCCATTGGATGCTAGGTTCCCATTTACAAATACAATGAGATGTGCCAGATGTAGTTGGACTTAGAACATATGACTGAAGGACTTGGCGTGCCCAGAGATGGCCTGAGGATAGGTTAGAAAGAAGTATACTGAGAGATCTCTTTATTTTTGGACTTTCTTCCAGTATTGGTGGCAGTCACCATTGGGGTGAAGAATTTAGTAACCAATAGGTTCATTTTTGGTGGGACAACCTGGCAGTGGTCCACCACATTAACAGAGTCTGCAAGGTTGCCATGGGCAATGCAGCTAAAGACATCTGTGTTGTGTTGAAAAATATTCTGATGTTCAACACAGAACATGTTCCCAGTATTGACAATAGTATGGATTCAGGGAGTTAGCACCATTCACCAAAGACCCATTGCCAGTGATTTATTTTTTTCTAGAGCCATGGCTCCTAACATTGTTAGGACTGACAGAAAATTCCATTGCCTCACTGACATTCAGCATCCGTTTCAGGTGACTAGATATACAGAGTTGTTCGTACACAACAGACTGGCAGCATCCACCACATCAGGTAATCTCCCTGGCCTGTCATTTCATCGCAGGCTGGTGAGATTTGCTGATCTGTTAGAGGATTCTTGGTCAAGAAGCTCTGGGAAGGCTGGTCCAAATGTGAAGGATGCATAGAAGATGCCAGGCAACAGATAACTATACAGATCTTTTAGGTCAGTTGAGGTTTTGCCTCCAGAGTATGTTCGTAGCGGGGAAGAGACATTGCTCTAAGCGTTTGTAGCCTTTAGTGTTGGTCATGTCATGTCTGGGAAGCCAAGGGACAGTTCCAGACATGAACTGGACTGGCAGAGGGGCAGGTGAAATAAGGGTCGAAGGCTGAACAAGCAGAAGTGGGGAGCCATAACAGAGCTAAGAGAATGCCCAGATGAACAAGTATGTCCAATGAAAGCCATAGGAACATTTCTGACCCTGCACAAGAGCCAGACGTTGCATTGCACATAGCAATAGCAGGTACCTGACCAGATATCCATTTGCTGCAATATTGGGAAAGGTGTTAGTCTGTGTATAAGGTGCAGTCCAGCAAACTTTGGCATGCATTCCTTTATGACCGGTGCAGCAACATTCGAGGCATTTGATTATCTGAAGGGTCCAGGTGGCTGGACTCTTGTGACTGAAACGTTCTAGCCTATGCCTTCCCTACAATGGGAACAAGGGCAGAGGTCTGGATTTGCAGACACCTGAGAGTGCATTGAGCCAACAAGAGGGAAGGAAAACAGCAGGCAAGTCACAGATGGGTTTTCAGGGCAGAGTTGTCTGTCTCTGATGATTTAGGAGGGGCAGCATGTTGTAGGGAAAGCGCATGCCTCTTCTGTGCTCCCTGATGGGCAAATCACATCTCTGTCTTAAATAAGGGAAAATGATCTTGGGTTTTAGATGGGGGTGGATTTGAGACTCGGGAGCTAACAGGAACATCAGCCAGAGTACCCAGCTGGCACTGGTCGCCAACCATGGTTGTACTGAAATGCTCACAAGGTGGGTATGACTGGAGCAATCAACCCTGCTTCTGTGGATTGGGCGTGGAAGAGTGTGAACCAAAAGGTCACCAGAGTCTTTGTGAACACTGATGGCACAGAGATCACACGCAGAAGATTCTGGGGTGGTGTTCCCGAGCATTACAGGGAAAATGGGCATGTTTATCGGACACAGGGACTGATGTGGTTGGGAGAACTTACAGACTGGACTGATGGGAGGCAGACACCCGGCAGTGTGGTGTGGGCAAGCTATCTGCTGGCACCACCATATCTGAGGTCTAGTGCAAGTGAGAGGCTCAAAGAGGCCAGTTCCCAGGAGTAAACATAATACCCAGAATGGTGGCCCCAATTAGCCTGGAGGAAGAAGAGGAGACCTTAAGCCTTCACAGACTGAGGTGCCCTTCATGTGTACTCTCATTCCCCCTTGAGGGGAAAAGCAAGAAAATCCAGAGGAGTGCTGAGTCCTAAGGATTAGATTCAAACCTGGATATTGGCACAGAGGCCATTTAGCATCACACTGCACTCCAATGTCTGGTATTTGGGTGTGAGGGATAAGACCTCCATTCAAGTTAACAAAATTACAGCTTTCCAATTTAAAATCCATCCCTTCGTTTGTATTTCATTCTCCTGCTAGTCCTGATCAGCCACTTTTGAAAGTCTTTGTCCCAGGGCTTTATGTATTGTTCAAAACTGTGTAATTCAGCCAAAATGTTCTTACAGAAATATTTGCTTAAAAGTGAACTTACCAGCTGGAATATTTTTATCATCAATAATGAGATGTGCAAAGGGCTGTTTCTCATGTTTGTTTCTCTTGGACAGATCAAACCATGGTGCTTCCATTATAGCTAGAGATAAAAGAAGTTACATTAACTCAAAAGAAACAAATTTAGTAGGATTTCAAATACTACTTCTTATAAGCCACTTGTTACCTTTTCCTGATCTTGGTGGCTCTCTTCCAGCAATGATGCGCTGTATCTCCTAAAATGAAAAACAGCTATTACTCTATACTGTCATGTCCCCAATAATGTAATCCAATAAATTATCTGCAGTACATTACATAATGTTGAAATAATTTTTCATCACTGTGTATTCAGGTGTCTGGAATATATGTTTTCAACCTTCCAGGACGTAAAACGTGACCACAAGGGTCAACTTACAAGAATCAGCTCCTTTCTATAATGGGGGCACTATGTCCAATACTTCCAAAAAAGGAAAACAGGAATGATGGTGTTTATAATTACTTCACAATATCTTCGACTACACAATTATCAGGGGTACTGTCTGAATCATAGAATATCAGGGTTGGAAGGGACCTCAGGAGGTCATCTAGTCCAACCCCCTGCTCAAAGCAGGACCAATTCCCAACTAAATCATCCCAGCCACCATCCCAGCCAGGGCTTTGTCAAGCCTGACCTTAAAAACCTCTAAGGAAGGAGATTCCACCACCTCCCTAGGTAACACATTCCAGTGCTTCACCACCCTCCTAGCGAAAAAGTTTTTCCTAATATCCAACTTAAACCTCCCCCAACTGCAACTTGAGACCATTACTCCTTGTTCTGTCATCTGCTACCACTGAGAACAGTCTAGATCCATCCTCTCTTTGGAACCCCCTTTTCAGATAGTTGAAAGCAGCTATCAAATCCCCCCCTCATTCTTCTCTTCTGCAGACTAAACAATCCCAGTTCCCTCAGCCTCTCCTCATAAGTCATGTGCTCCAGCCCCCTAATCATTTTTGTTGCCCTCCGCTGGACTCTGTCCAATTTTTCCACATCCTTCTTGTAGTGCGGGGCCCAACACTGGACACTACTCCAGATGAGGCCTCACCAATGTTGAATAGAGGGGAATGCTCACGCCCCTCGATCTGGTGGCAATGCTCCTACTTATACAGCCCAAAATGCCATTAGCCTTCTTGGCAACAAGGGCACACTGTTGACTCTCATCCAGCTTCTCGTCCACTGTAATCCCTAGGTCCTTTTCTGCGGAACTACTGCCTAACCACTCGGCCCCTAGTCTGTAGCAGTGCATGGGATTCTTCCAAACTGAAGATCATGCTGAAAGGATGGCTACAACCTTTTATTGTCACTGTGCTTAGAGTAAATGCATTTCTGTAAGTGTAAATGGTCAGAACCACCAAGTATTGAGCAAAGTAAAGTAAATATTTGTCACACTGAACATTGTGCAATATGGAGTAATTTAGATACCTGGGGCCAGACTGTGCCATACAGGGGCAGCATCCAGTCACATTCACAAGAATTCAGGGAGGCTGAGCATGTTGACTGCATCACCCTTTATGGGTGCTTAGGAGGCTGCAGAGAGTTCTCTCCTTCACAACCAGCCATTTACGTGGGCTGTTGCAGAAGGACAATGATGCTTCTTCCTTTGGGATGGGGCTTGTGCCTTAGAGATATCAGCAGGCAGCTGTCCCTGCACACAAATGAGTGAAGGGATTGCAAGTGTGCCCGGCCCTTTGTAGGGTATGCAAGAATGAGATAGGTAAGGCACCTTGCACACTCATACAAGGCCCAAGCACAGCCTGGACAAGTGTTAATTAAAATTGTAAGTGAATTTCAATGTTAATGAAAACAAGCTATGTATTGGCCAGAGCCAGGCATAGCACAACCAAGAGATATTTAAGCTGCCATGTATGCACCTCTGCTCCTGAACAGTCACTCCCCAACATTCCAGTCCTGATCTACTTCCGTCCGGATCTTCTTCGCAAGTAGATACTGAAATTGTAAGGTTAACGAGTAGAAGCAGTGTTCTGTGGGTAAGCCACAAAACTGGGACTCAGGAGTTCCGGGTACAGTTCCCAGCTCTGCCCCAGACTTCGCAAACTTGGGCAAGTCACAAACTTACAGTGCCTCAGTTCCCCATCTAAAATGGGGGTAAAACTTTCCTTCTCCTACCGCATGTCTTGTATAATTATATGGCACACTCTTTGGGGCAGAGATTGTCATACTGGTTTTGTACAGTGCCTAGCCCAAAGGAACGCCAACCTTAGTTGGCCTCCAGATAGTATGATAATACAAATAAATGATAATCAGAGGTTTTATGATGCGGACATCATAATCAATCCCTCATCTCAGATTTTTCAATGTGTTCCTGTTTTCTGTATGTTTATCCTTTAGTCTAAATTCTTTGGGACAGGGGCTATCAAAATAAATGAACCAAGTGCATTTTGTAATGCATTATTATTTCTTTTACTGTTTGTTTTCTTGCCAATTCTCAATATTATTTGCAACAGATCTCCTAGATATTCATCTAAATTTGCAATAATCTATTGTGTTCTGAATTACTGCCATCTTGTGGAGTTTGATATGCAACACCAATTCTAAATATCAAGGAAATGTTGCTTTTATGTAACTTTGTAACCACAATTAAATGAAGGTGCTCTGTGTGTGTAGGTATCTGCTGAAAGGGGAAAGTGAGCATAATTCAGTAGGCGTCTAAATGCTAAACCAAAATGAAAAGCCACAGCAGCATGAAAGTCATAGTATGACTATCAAAGTAAAGTAGCTCTGCTGAAATGCTGATGAGTTTATAGATAAGATACTTTCTGCTGTACAGCTGAGCAAAGAAGCAGATGAATGTTATTTTTGTTGAAGTTGCAAAGCGTTCCCTCCCCAATGTTGGTGGGAAAGTTGTAATTCAGCCCCCTTCCCCTCATTGGTTCTTCTGCTTTCATGCCAGTTATTAGAATATGTGGGTCAGCACAAGCTGTGGTTTAGTCACACAGAAGACTGGACACAAGCAAAGATCTACTGTGGCAATATGAACTACAGCGCCAACCTCTTATCCACCCACACGGACCTTGTTACCTCACTTGAAGGGGTAAGAGCAACAACGGTGGGCATTGAATATTCCCTTGGGCCAATAGCTACAAGGTTCCTGAAGAGGACATGCCACCATGAGGGGGCAGATCTAGAGAGCATAATGATGGACAGGCCCTCTGCGAGGATGCCCTTTATTTCAGAGCATCCATGAGATTAGTACCCTTTGGTTCCAGCCCCCACCCACCCCCCGGCCAGCCCCCATCCTCCTTCCCTAGAGGGGATAATCCCTTCTTTATTGTGTTGCTTCAGAGCAATGGAAGTATTTGCTTGGTAATTTCCCCATTCTGTGTAATTTAGGGACATGATTATTTAGTCCTAGATTTGTCTGTTTGAGGGGATTAGTTAACTATCCAGTTGATTAGGAAGTATATTACTGTAAATTACATCCTTCTTGAGAGACCACACAAAGACTAATTTCTTTCATTGTACAGCAAACTATAGTAAAGAACTCATGAAGTTGCACTCTTCTACAATCCTAGCAGTGGTTTCAGGGGTATCTGGACACATGAGACTAATCCCTTTTTGGCACAATGCTAGGCAGGGATCATCTACCCCAGTGATACTCAGAGTGTGGTTCATGAGCGGCAAGTGGCTCTTTAATGTGTCTCCTGCGAATCTTTGCAGCACGTGGTATTAAAACACTGATTTAATAATTAACCAATCTAAGTTAACAACCAATCAGTATGCTTCTACTATATTAACCAATTGTAGTTAATAAAATACTTGATCAGTCATTTTGCTGCGATAGATAAATAAAAATAAATATTTCCCATCATACTGTTTAAATATGACTATATAGTACTACAGCAAATTAAACAATGAATTCACACAACTGTGGGTCATTTGGGTAACATTGATCTCTAATTTGGCTCCTGAACCACTGAGATCTGAGTATCACTGATGTACCCTGTCACAGATGTATTCACTTTATGATTCTACCTCACTAACATTTACAGCAAACTGAGTACAATTAGGATTTGCACAAAGCAGGAATAGAACACAGCTAACACCCCAAATTACTCCCAGTTATAGGTTAATTTTCAGGTCACAGTCACATACTTCAGTCTTACTCTGTATACTTAAACCCAGATATAAGCAATGTTCCAGATCTTAATAGTTTATTATAATTTCCTTTTCAAAATATGTCATTTCCTTTTAAAACTAAAATGCACCATATTTTGATTTTTGCAGGCAGTCACAGTCACCTACTCAAACTTTCTAAGGCCCTGATCCTTCAAACGCTGACACATGTCTACATTTTCAATGGGCCTACTCACAGTAGTAAAATTAGGCATGTGCATGTTTTTAGGATTGGGCTTACTATAATCATGTAGCAACCACCACAATGATAGGCCAGAAATTCAACTTAGACTGCTCTATAGCAAGTATTAAATTGCCCCAAAATCTTCAGTGCTAACCAGGCAAGCATTTCAAAACCAAATGAATCTGTAGTTTAATGAATTTTTTAACATGTGATGCATTTACAAAGGTCTTATTTACATAAAACAGAAAAAAGCCTTTGCTGAGACTATCCTGGTATATTTTAAAAAAAAATTTACTTTATTTTATTTATTAAACAGAATGTCTATTTCAGTAAAGGTCCCCTTGGGTTTTCACACAGCCCAGCAGAAAAACATCACAGCAGAACAGCAATTTTAGCATTTATAAAAGCAGGCTGTTTTAAGGGGTTTACATCAGATTGCTAGTCTAACATTTCACAAGCCATCAAGGGGTAGGGTGTTTTATATTCCTGGAGAGTTGGGAATTCTACTTTCCAAAAGGATACAACACTGCACCTCCGGTAGATAGCTAGATATCAGACCTAATATTACAATGAGTAAAACTTTCAAAAGCACCTGACTGACATAGGAGCCTAAGTCTAATTGTACTTATGAAAATTTGTATCTAATATTACTATTTATAGAAAAGCTATTTTAAATTAATTTATGAATTCTAGAGCTTAGTATAATTTTATTCTCTTAGGCTTTGTGCAATTTCCCTTCCCACAGTCTCGAACAAAGGGATGTAAATATGTTTGAAAAAGCCTCCAGGCTTTTGAAACCTAAGTGGACCTTTTTGACATTCAGATATACCGTATTACAGTAATCCCTTATGGTGCTATCTTTAATGCTACTACCTCTGTTCATTTAAAACTAATTGATACCAGGAAGAGATTCTGATCATCTTGCAGGAAATTCAGCAGTTTGAAGAATTCTCCAGAAGCTACATTAAAGACACCAAGCCTGTAACTCTTAATAATATGAGTATTCCCAGTACCTGTTACAGAAGAGGTTGCAGGATCAGGATCACAAATATTGGACAACTTGTAACTCTGAAACCTTGCCTCTGAAGCACTTTGTTAATAACCACATGTGCTTAGAATGTTTGTTAAGCATATAAAAGTCTTTATAAGGGCCATCCTGGAGGTCTAGCAGCGAAGTGTTTTGTTGCCATGCGGGAGACTAGTTTAAGCCTGAAGCTGCCAGTGTCCAGGAGCACTGCCAAAAAAGTGTTACTTAATGGATTGACCCCAGCTATGTGTTTGTCGCTCTCTCTTTACTGCCAGACTTATGGTAGTCTTTATAAAAAGTGTGGTCAGTGTATTTGGACTGCCAAACGGCTTTTAGGGTTACATGAAAGAAAAAAAGCAGCCAAGCCATGCAACCACAAACAAGAAAATTATATTACTTGTCTACCTAAAGCTGTGAGACCATGTTTTTATCTCAGCTACATCAGTGTAAATCTAAAGTAACTCCACTGATGACGACAAAGTTACTCCAGATGTGCACAGGTACTTGATATCAGAATCTGGTCTGCGATGAGGAAACACCACACTAAAAGTGAACAACTCCGTAATACATTATTGATGCTTGTAAAACAATAATAGTTTAAATGTGCTGCCCCTGAACATGCTGCTCTCTAAGCAACAGTTCCATCACTCAAGAACGTGTCAAGTAATATCAGCATAAATATTAGATTTAGTTAGAAAATGCTTTAATGAGTATTTTTTTAAGGGGGAAATGTTTTGGGCCCCATCCTGCAATGGAACTCCCAATGACTTTAGTGGGAGCACTAAAATACTTCCAGATTAGTCACTGTTGTGGAAGTAAACACTAATCTATACATATGCAAGGAATATATGCAGATACGTACCAGTGCACAAAAAAACTAGAAAATGCAGCCTCTACATAGAACATGAAACTAATTAGTCTATTTTCATTGGCCAACTGAGTGAAGTGCAAAAAGTAAAAAGTCATAAATGACAAGAAGTTAATTAGATTTTAAAGTGTTGCATTTCAGTAACCTATTGTATAATTAGTATTGCAAAGAAGAAAGTGTGGATTTTAAAAACATACATGGGGTAATATTCTCTGATAGGAAACTGCACCTAGAGAACTTAAGAAAGCAAGACTCTCCATCCATGCCCCTGGTATGCCCCTTACACCAGGGGCTAGAACCAATAGAGAGAGATCCAACCAATTTCCAGGCACTTTGCATTGTCAGAGCAGCGCAGATGGAGATGGTGCAAGCCACAAAATCCGACCTATGGTTTTTACCTTGACATTGGCCCTTTAACATCTGGGATATAGGCTCGTTCAGCTGAAGAGATGCACCTGAGGCTAAGTTAGCATTTATTTTTCTTATTTTGACTTACCTCCCCCAGTGTCAACATATAGGGCCAAATGAACTAGGATGCAGACCTGGCTACCCAGCGTCTCATATATACGTTCTCTTTTACTGTGTTCAAATTCAAAATCGGATTATTTTGGCGAGAGAAATTTTAATGTTCTCTAATGGCCATCAACCAAAATCATCATCCCTAGTCATTCAACCTCTAGTCGGGATGACAGGACATGCAGCTTCCACTAAAGCCAATGCCTTTGTTGATTAACCAGCAGAAAATGACCATCAGATAGTGCTTCCCATTCACTTACTGAAACTATACACTCCATCCACAGAGCTCCCTGGAAGAGTAATGCACTATATGCACACAGAATACAAATATGAACACTTGCCATTAACTCCCTTTTTTCCTTCTAAAGTATATGGTGGGTGATTTCAGCAAATATTAGGAGAACACCAACAGTTGAGTCCAAATTTCCCTGATAGTCTTTGAAGGAAACAGGCTGGACGGAAGGAAGGGGCAAAATATCTAAAATCTTAGGAATGTACAGGAGTTCATATAACTGGGGGAGTTTGTATAATTATCCTCAGACAAAAATAGTCTGTACCTTCATGTAACCTATGGTATAATTCATGGTGCAGATGAAGGCAGCAAAGAAGTAATGGACCAAGGGATTCTGACACGAGACTATTATGAAACAGAGAAGTCAAAGATTTAGCACTCTCAGTATTTAAATAATTCTTTATTAGATGGCAATTAGGTTGAAATAGCACAAAATACTCATATGAATGTGCTAGGAGATCAAGAGCATAAATTGCCCTTAGGAACCTGGGCAATCATGACAGGTACATCAAATTTGTCCAGTTCCCCCTCTCCCCCACATCTAATGACTTTGACTGATTTCCCTGTTAGGGCTTATCTACACTGGCACTTTACAGCGCTACAACTTTCTCGCTCAGGGGTGTGAAAAAACAGCACTAACGTGCCAGTGTAGACAGTGCACCAGCTCTGGAAGCCACGCTCCCAGCACTGTTAGCTACGCAAGCCGCATTAAAGTGCTGACATGCCAGTGAAGACGTGCCCTTAGTGTTTGGGAGTAAACTAACTCTGAAATGCCAAGCAGGAGCTACCTAGTTATCACGCTAATCAAGACTTCCATTGTTCAGACTCATTAACACAAAGGATCTGCTAATGGGCATGTGTGCAACTCCATGTGTACAATGCAACTGTTGTAAAATTATATTAAAAGATGTGTTGTCTAGTTTTAGCCCATTTCTACCAGATACATAGGCTTTGTCTACACTGGAAACTGAACAAAACTTTTGTTGTTGAGGTGTGAAAAAAACGCACCCCTGAACGTAGCAGCACAGCAGTGTCACTAAAAGGTACGTAATGTAGACAACCATATTCTCAGCTACCGTAAAGTAAGAGGACTTATGTATCTTGCATTACTTCAAACTATCTTGTGTTTGTCCTCATTATCCTACTATTCTACTGCTGTAAGATTATCCTGCACTCTGCTCAGTGGTATCAGCTCCCTCACTGGGCCTACAGAGTTCTCATTCTCCCTCAGTAGGAACAGTCCCCACACAACAGAGAACTGGCATGTGGGAGACTGAATTCTCTGTGCAAAGAACAGGAACTGTTCTCTCTCTCACACATGGGGGCGTCACATTCCTGGAATCCCACTCCACGCACAGAGGGCAAAGGGGAAAAAAAGGAGAGATGCACCATTCCCTCCACAAGGAAATGAGAGTAGATGCCCTCCATCTAGTATTTTGCTTGCCCACCACCTTCCCTCTGCTTGGGAATCTTGTTTGGCAAAAGAATGTCACATCCGACTCACCACGGACACAATCAGGAAGATTGGAGGTAGAAAAAAAAAAATACTCTAGCTCTCTCAAAACCAAAATGCTGATAAGTCTATTCAAATACTGGGATAAATTACTGCCATTTGGACTAGCCTGAGTGACAAATTGGCCAATCAACTAACCACAAACATTGTTTTTCCTCCTAGTGTGAATCCAAACTTTAAACAAAATAAATAAATAAAAAGAGAAAAATGCTAGTCAAAGCACCATTAGTCTGCATACAGACATGGTGAACCACTACCAAGGGGTTCATGAACAAATGCAACAAAATACCAAAGATGTTAAAGATTACAATGCAACCACTAGTTCTATGTGAAGTAATAAGAAACAGGTTTTTTTCCCCTAAAAACTTCCTCTCCCTCTCCAGGTTTTCAGAAGCTCACTTATGTTTAAATATTAGTTTAATTCTCAGGGTGCATTCACCTTCTGCATAACTCCTTGCAAAGCCTGTTTTATTCTCCAGCATGATTCGGAGATTAATTTTGTTTCCTGATTTTCCAGTGTTGTCTCTTGCAAATCTGTGCTTTCTTGAAGTCTTAAAAGTGCTGTGAAACAGCGAGTGTCTTCTTTTGTAATTCTGTTAGGGTCCATCTGAAATAGATTTAAGAACATCCATAATCTAAGTTTGTCCAATAGACCTTAACTCTGTATAACCAAAAGTTACACTTGTATGCCACTCAATGCAATGTCATACTAATCTTACCTCTTACTGCTACAAAATATATTCTGAACACACAAAACTTCTATTCACGCAAAATAAGTAAATGGTAAGCAAAAACATAGATGTCTTATATTAAAGTAAATCACACCAGATAAACTCATAAGGACTTTCAGATATAGTAGGAGCATGAAAAAATAGTTTCTTTTAATATGCTTTGCTGTTTAAGTGCTGGACTGAGTTATTTTAACTTACTCATCCTTTTTTCCCCAAATTTCCTAGGGATATATAGCTGTAGGACATGGGATAACAGGACTGAGTATTTCCATGAAATCTTAAAAGGGACTCTATATTTTGCCTGTGCAGCAAATGGAACAGAGATCATGAAAATTAGTAAGTTTGGAATGAAACAGACAAATGATCAGTAAATTTGGAACCTGATCACATGAAGAATGATCTCGCACCAACTGTAACCACTGGGTAATTACATAAAAAATGGATTAATTTTTAGAAGACGCCAGGACATGGATCAGTGTCTTTATGTCAAACAGCTTTAAAAGATGAACAACATTTTGTAGTGGTAAAGTCAATTTTCTCTCTCTGCTTGGTATGTGACAAGGAAAAACTTCCTTCAACTCTGGACACCACACTACACGATATGTATTGACAAACTGAAGCAGTTCAGGACAGCACTGCAAAAATGATCAGTAGCTTTGAGGGATTTATAAGGAAAGATGTGAAATACGTATAAGCATGGCTAGGTGATAACCAAGTGTGTGGAGAAAACGTAATAGTCTACAAATACTCGAAGGGTGAAAACCTCATGAAGGGAGAAGAATTACTGAACATGGTACAAGGAGGTTATAACAACTAGAAATGCAATGAAATGAACAAATAGAAAACTTAGCCAAATATCAGGAAAAACATCTCAATAGCCAGACATACTGGTCTGTGGAACAGCCACCTGAGGGATGTGGTAGAAGCCCAATACTTGGAACTTTCAAACTCAGCTAGAAAACCCACTATAAAATGTACCATGGAGAATACTCCTACATTAGCAGAGGGATGGACTGAAGATTTAAAAAGTATTGTTAGGCTCTAACTTCTGTGATTGAATCAAATATGTTAAGATTTAGAAGCATAGGCTTAGAATCTATTGACATCCAATTTGAAGCAGCTCTTTTTCTACATTATTTTAAAGAGTGACTGGAACTTAAAATATTGTAAGCACTGCATCTTAGAGTTGAATCATAAAACCATTTATTTCACATACTGAAGAAAATAAAATAAAGCAGCCTTCTCTCAGGAGCCCAAGCAAAAAATAAATATGTATCATTTGTACTCAAGAAGACGGAACACAGGGCCATGCAAATGTAATGTGTGATCAATGGAAAGCATGTTAAAGAAAGTATTGAACTTAATGGAATAGCAGAGGTAAGGTTAGCTGGATACAGAATTGCTAGCCAAAAACCCCTAATGAATTCCTTTATATGCATTCTAAAGCATGAGAATGAAAAAGATTCAAGCTAGCCTAAAATAAAAAACAAAACAAAAACTTCTGATCAAGAGTGAATTTTTGAACACCGTGATCATCATTTAAAACAAATTAATATTTACTAATAGATGCCAAACTGCAGTGAATAATAAATGTAGGCTGGAATTATCAAAGGGACCTGAGGGATTAGGGCTATTCACCAGGAGTTGGGTTTCTAACTCATGTAGCCCCCCTTGAAATTCTTATCTACAATATAGTAACTTCAAGTATATGTTTACTTTTCAGTGGCAACCACTACTGCCAAGAGGTTACTACTGCAGTTTTTAATGTAATCAAAATAAAAGCTTCTGAAAAAAGCTGACATGGGTGTTGTAACACAAACACAGGAGATCAAACTTTGTAGGGGCCAGATCCGGTATACAGCAAGTCAAGTTCATCTGCAGCATAGCTTCATAGACATCATCAATAGGCAATAAATCATTTGCGTCAAATGGAATGTTGCTTGAACAAGATCAACAGTGGATTGTATTAAAGTATTTATCTGGATTATCTCTAATTTAGTACCTCATTTACTAAATGCTATTGGACAATACCCTGGAGAACATCTTTACTAATGTAGTTATAAAGGTTGATGGGGATATGCTGAGAAATTTATGTGATTACTGATGGCTCTGAAAAGATGTGCAGGATTAGTTTACATAATTCTGGTGAAGTTAGAAAACTATAGGGCTTCAGGGAGAACATTTGATTTGTGGTGGTCAGTTAACCTAGCTGATTGCCGCAGTCTTTCAAGGGATACTCACCCACCCACTGCCATTCCCATACTGTTTTTATTGTTTTTGAAAATTAGCTTGCCTGAGTAAAAACCTAAACAGAAGTTTATAGGAATCCACAATATTAATCAGAGGAACATTATAAAAATTAGTCACCAAATTCCCATAGCATCAAATAGACATTACACAGAGTTGGGGCGGGGGGGGGGGGGGGGGGGGGGGGAAGAGGGGGGAGGAAGAGAGATAAAGCTGCAGGCAAGAAATCATTGACAAGACTTTTTTTAGGAAAGGCATTGGGAATTAATCACACACATACAATCAAAATCAAATATCAAAATAGTTTCCAAGAAGTTTGTTGATATTCAGGTCAAAAGAATGCCATTACAATATTTTCAGTATTATTTTCTATCCTATCTGTTACATATTTTAACAGTTAACTTGCCTTTTTTTTTTTCCTTTTTTTTTTTTTTAAACACTATCACTGCACAATGAGTTGAGGTTTTCATTAAGCTCTCCACAGTATCAAATTGTCACTTTTTGTGAGCGGTTACACAATGTAGAATCTACAAACATGTATGAATAGTTCATACTTTTCCTTCTGATATACATTACCATGCATTTGTCAAGACTAAATTTCATCTGCCAACATGTGGCCCATCATTCTAGTACATTATGCCCCACTGAAGTGCCTCAGTCTTTTCCAGCTTTGATTAACCGACATATTATCTCATTGGTAAAGTCTGTCACCCTACTGAACCCCGCCCCCCGCGCACACACACACAGTCTCCAAATGAATACATTTATTTATAGAGCTGGTAAAAAATGGTTAAGTTTGTTTCATTAAAAATTTCAGGTTTTCTGGAAAAACATGAAAACTTCATTTTGGACTCCTTCTCTCCCCTCTTCTAGTGGCCAAAAGGAAAAGGGGGAAGAAACAAAACCCAAAACATTTTCCATGAAAATTGGAAAAAGTTTTTGTTTTATAATTGAAAAAAATCCAAACACTTTCAAAAAAACATTTTTTATTTCCAAAGATGTCAGTTTCATTGAAAAAAGTTTTAAATAAAATATTTCAATCAGCTTTGTTTATTAAACAACTGCCCTTGTATGGAACCTTCATTAACCTTTTCTCACATTGAAAACTGACCATTTATTCCTGCTGCTGTTCTGCCTTTTAGCCAGCTTCCAATTTATCAAAGAACTTCACCTCTCACTCTATGACTACTTGCTTTCCTTAACAGCCTCTTCTGTGGCACTTTCAAAAAGGCTTTTTGAAAGTTCAAATACATTACACAAGCCAGTTCTCATTTATCCACTAGTTGGTTGGCTTACTCACAGAATGGTAACAGAAATCTGAAAGACTTGGTATATGAAAAAAGCATGTGAAATGGTCTTGTGTTAAAAGGTATATTTTTCCAAATATTCAGTAAAGCCTTTCTAATTCACACTTGGTTAATCCACACACCACTACCAGCTGAGTAGCTCAGCATCTTTGAGAAGAATGCTCTGAAGACTCCTACTGCTAAGCTGTCATTACCTTAACAAAATATACTAAAAGGTGCGTAAGTATACTATGAAGTACATCAGCAGCATAAATAATTTAAGCTATACTTGTCAAAAGTGATGCTCCAATTCACAGTGAAGTCCATGGAAGTCTTTTCATTGATCTCATGGAGTTGAATCAGGCTCTGCATGATTAAGTGCATTTTGTTAGGCAGCATAATTTCTGTTTGTTTTCCTTTCTGACTATATCAAAATTTCTGAAAATCTGGAATAGGTTACCATTCAATAGTGTGAATTAATGACGTTCTCTTGTATTTTATCTGAACTAATCTATTTCTCTGTACAGAGAGAGATGACATTAAAAAATACTAAAGTCTCTTTGTATCTACAAATTGTAGAGAGAAATACTTTGTGCAAATCTAGTATCAAGTTGGGTCATTCAGATATTTTGGAACTAGTTCAGATTTACAAATAAAGGACTCAATCCTTTATTTATAAGTCAATCGGAGTTTCAGATCAGTTAGAGGATCAGGCTCTAAGTGTAGAATTATACTTATATTGCTGTTTTTACATTATGCAGACTAAACAATAATGTATATGCCATGGGAATAATTCTGCCCTTTGTTACACCTGTATAACCTCACAGACTTCACAGTTTACTTCAAAAAGAGGCCAAAAAAAAAAAAGTCAAGGACTCTATATGACAATGTATTTTGTTTATTTTGACAAGTTTTAGTTTAGTTGCAATGACTTCATAGCATACTAATTAACATACTATTGGGTGTTTTCTATAAGTTAAGATGTCTTAATGGAGATGCTTCAATGGGTTTGTAATGGAGAAAATACTTTTTCACCCTACAAGCTGAGTTACTGTATACACTAGTCTATTTCACTGCCAAGAAAACAGTTAATTCTAACCTACTTTACAATAAGTACCATAAATGAATTGTCACTCTGCTAAGGTATAGTCAATTAAGTATGCATAAGCTTGGAACAGGTCATACATATCTTTTAAAGGTAACTAATAAACACAAAGCATTTGGCAATAATTGAAAATAGAAAGGAATGAATAAGGTGCGAGTAACAAATATAAACAATATTATAATAAATTTGGAACTGTCACTTGTTTTATTTCAATCACTTATTTAAATTTATAAATGCATGCATTTGCATTTTATTTCAATCACTTATTTAAATTTACAAATGCATGCATTTGTACTGCATCCAATCTGTAGGTGATCTAGATTTAGAGTATATTTTGTTGTTAATGTATCCAGTCTGTCCTGGGGCCCAAGAGCAATTCTGTCTACCTAAAGTATGACCTGAAAGAAAAATATATTTCCACTTCTTCACTGACTTCAAATGAAAAGAAAAGAAAAGCACCATTCCTATGAAGAGAGACTAGTGTCTGTACTATACATATAAAAACTTCTTAACACCCTAATTAAAACTCATCTCTCCAGTTTTTGGACAGTAAAACTTATATCAGATTCTACAGCATCTTTAGTTCACCTATTCTGAACTAGTAATCTCCTTTTTTTGCAAACTTGAGGGAGCCCAATCTTTTATTTTACCCCTGAGAAAGAGCAAACGTCAGCCCCCCACTTCCTTTGAAAGTTCACAGTACCAGGCAAAAAAAAATACGTAAGTGAATCCAACCAATGCAGTGTAATTTCCAAGAACAAAAAATAGTCTCTAAAAGCTTAAACCACTAGAAAGCATAACACTGTAGCCTGACCCCTCCCATCCTATCTCCGTGCAGCTCAGATCTAATGTGCATAGCATTGCCCAATCGAAAACGTTACTTTGCCATATTTTTGTGGCCTAGTAGGGCAGTCTAATTCTCCTCTCCTGGGAAATAAGCTAACAAGTTACAGAAGGTATCTTTTCCCTGTGCCAGCCGTTACACACCAAGTTCCACAGTGAAGAGCAACAGCATCAAATTCACAAGGAAGGTAGTCTCTAAAGACAATCCTGGGACAATTCTTGTAGTAGTTTGCAAGTAGTTATTCGCCAAAAGGGAGCCAAAGATAACTTAAATAAAATGCAGACTTCAGCCTAGAGGCGCTATTTGTTCTGTGCAACAGGAAAACTACTATTTGTTAGGGTCATACATACATACCAACCTAGTTTAGATTTGTTCAAATTCTTCCTTTTATTTTCTGAATTCTCATTTACCTGTATGTTTTTGGATGTCCTGGAAACAGTCATCCTCATATTATGGTGCCTATTTCTAAACTTTCCCACCCCTGGGCGAAACTAAGCATCTGGGTGTAGCGTACATGGACCAAGCATGGCAGATGCCTCCCTTTACTCAGCGGGGCGGTGGTAAGAAACAGAAGTGGGTAAAACTAACTTGTCCTGAACTAGACTCCGTTTTTCCCCAAGTGAGAAGTGAATGAACTCAGTTTGCCCAGCTCGCCCCCCAGGACACGACTCCCTTGACTGGAGCCCACCGTCTTCCAACCCTCCTCCCCCGCCTCTCAGATCAAGAGCACATGAGTCGGAGAGTAAGTAAGAAGTGTAAAGAAGCAGCCCGTGTCTCACAGCCCAACCCCTGCAGTGAGCAGATCCCCCGGGCGCTCGAGGGCACGAGCCCCTGGGTTACTCTGCAGACACTGGGGTCTGGGCACCTGACCTCCGCCTCTGCCCAGCCCGAGAGGCACCGAGCACCCACGTCCTCCCCTCCCGCCTTCTGTGCCCCAGGGCTGCTCAGCCACCCGCCCTGCCTCGGCGAGGGGGGACAAGCAAGAGGCGCCGCGCCACTACCTGGGCTCTGAAGCAGAAGAACAACGCAACGCTGCAGACCACCTGCCCCAGCCCGAGCAGCACCAGCGGGACCAGCAGGGCCCTGGAGGAGGATGGAGGCGGCGGGTGCGGATGGGCCGGCGGCGCCGACTGCGGCGGCGGCTGCGGCTGCTGCTGCTGCTGCTGCTGCGAGCCCTCGTGGGGGGCGCTGCCGCCCAGCTCCTCGGAGCCGCGCAGGTACTTGGTGTAGTCTCGGCTGGCGCGTCGCATGGCGCTTCGGCAATCTCCGGGCGGCGCGGGCAGGCTCCCAGGCTCGGCAGCGCCCGGCGCCCGCGGGCGGCGGCTCTTATAACCTGGGGCCGGGCTCGTCAGCCAATCAGGCGGCAGCCACGAGGCTCGTTCTGCCCCGCCCGCCTCTCTCTTAGCACCCGCCCTGCCCGCCGCAGAAAGGTGCGGGCTGAATCCTGCAGCCGTGTCCCGGCGCCGCGCTGTAGCCGCCCGCAGGTAGCCAGGCTGGCCACTGAGCGCAGCTCTATCACCAAAGCCCAGATCCAGCCCCTGGATCCTTGCCGGGCCTTCCAGTGTGGGGACCCGAGAAATAGGGAATCAGTTTAGCTGCCTTTCAACAAGTTACATCCCGACACCCCTCCTCCTTCAAGCGCAACAGCACTTGTGAAACTTTGGCCGCAAACCCAGAAATCGTGCCATTAAAATAGACAGCTATCGTTGTTACCAAAAAATAAAATGACATCAGTGCATCCTCTTGCAAGAAAACTCCAAAATGTGTAATATTGTGCCTGTATCCGGCTGGATCTGGCTAATTTTTATAGTCAAACTCAAACCCTACTTTGCCATCTAAATTTAATACATCGGCAGTTCCTCCTAGTCCACTGGAATATTGCAGATGATGGAAATCCTAATTTGTGCTGCTCACCAGGGATCCTTTCAGAAAGGATCAAATTTATCGGTTAATTTGCTATTCAACATTATAACCTACCCCCTCCAAAACAACTCAGACATTTAAAGAGCATCCAGCTAGTATAACAATAAAATAAGAATGAATGAATGAATAAAAACAATTTATCGTAGCTTTCCATTACCTGAACATTGTAAAAGTTGTTGTAGACTTATTAGGTTGTTACACTTTTTATTATGAATGGAGTAGGTAAATGATACATATCAGAGAGAGAGTCTTAAAGCCCTATGAAAGTTTTGAGGAGATGCAGAGCAGGTCTCTCAGCTCTGCAATGCTGTAAAAGTAAGTTTGGAAATGCTCCAGACATCAGAGAGAGGAGAGAGATGACAGTCGGGCACAGTCTGTGATCAACAGGTAAGAATGACAGGGAACAGTGTTCTGTAGGCACAGCTGATTTGGGGAAGAGAAGCAACAAAAGAAAGTTTCACCTGTGACTCTTGTTTTAGAACTTAGTGTTCTGCACTTGGAAAAAGCTGTCTGCCTGAATTAAGAATTTCCTTGCTTTTGTGGCTCTAAATCTCAGTGTTAAAATTATATAATCATAGACATGTCAGGCTGGAAGGGACCTCAGCAAGTCATCAAGTCCAGCCTCTGCACTGAGGCAGGACCAAGTAAACCCTAGACCTTCCCTGACAGGTGTTAGTCCAACCTGTTCTTTAAAAACCCTCCAATTATGGGGATTCCATAACCTCACTTGGTAACCTATTCCAGTACTTAATTACCCTTATAGTTAGAAAGTTTTTCCTAATATCTAATCTAAATCTCCCTTGCTACAGATTAAGCCCATTACTTTGTGCTCTACCTTCAGTAGGCATGGAGAACATTTGATCACTGTCCTCTTTATAACAGCCCTTAACATATTTGAAGAGTCATCAGGTCCCGTCCCGTGTCCCCCGCCCCACCCCGCCCAGTCTTCTTTGCTTAAGACTAAACATGCCCAGTTTTTTGAACCTTTCCTCCTAGGTCAGGTTTTCTAAACCTTTTATCATTTTTTGTTGCTCTCCTTTGGACTCTATCCAGTTTATCCACATCTATCCTAAAGTATGGTGACCAGAATTGGACACAGGACTCCAGCTGAGGCCTTACCAGTGCCGAGTGGAGTAAGACAATTACCTCTTGTGTCTTACATACAACAGTCCTGTTAATACACTCCAGAATGATATTAGCCTTTTTTGCAGCTGCATCACATTGTTGATTCATACTCAATTTGTGGTCCACTATAACCCCCAGATCCTTTTCAGCAGTACTACCACCTAACTAGTTAATCCCCATCTTATACTTGTGCATTTAATTTTTTCCTTCCTAAGATCACTATGTTGCCCTTGTTTTTATTGAATTTCATGTTGTTGATTTAAGACCAATTTTCCAATTTGTCAAGGTCATTTTGCATTGTCCTCCAAAGTGCCTGCAAACTCGCCCAGCTTGATATCATCTGCAAATTGTATAAGTATCCTCTCTTCTCTATCATCCAAGTCATTAAAGGAACAGTCACAAGAGTGAAATGCCTGCAAGCTGCATGGAAACTTTTAAAAAACACATAATAGTCATTCAAACTATATGTATACCCCAAATAAAAAAAACAGTAAGAGGACCCAAAAAATGCCACCATGGCTAATCAACACAGTAAAAGAGACAGTTGAAGACAAAAGTCATCTTTTAAAAATTCAAAGTCAGATCCTACTGAGGAAAATAAAAAGGAACATAAACTCTGCAACTCAAGTGTAAAAGTATAATTAAGCAGGAAGGCTGCCAAACAATCAGTGGGGACACTGGATGATCATTGTGCTAAAGGAGCACTTAAGGAAGATAAGGCCTTTGCAGAGAAGCTAAATTAATTCTTTAAATCGGTCTTTACTGCAGACAATGTGAAGGAGATTCCCACACCTGAGCCATTCTTTTAGATGACAAATATAACAAACTGTCCCAGATTGAGGTGTCAGTAGAGGAGGTTTTCGAGCAAATTGATAAATTAAACAGTAATAAGTCACCAGGACCAGATGGTATTCACCCCAGAGTTCTGAAGGAACTCAAATATGAAATTGCAGAACTACTAACTGTGGTATGTAAACTATCGCTTAAATCACCCTCTGTTCCAGATGCCTGGTGGACAGCAAATGTAATGCTGATTTTTTTAAAAAGGCTCCAGAGGCGATACTGGTAATTATAGGCCACTAAACCTAATTTTAGTACCAGGAAATTGGTTGAAACTATAGTAAAGAACAGAATTATCACACACATAGATGAACACGGTATGTTGGGGAAGAGTCTACATGGCTTTTGTAATAGGCAATCATGGCTCATAAATCTCTTAGAAATCTTTGAGAGGGTCAACAAACATGTGGACAAGAGTGATCCAGTGGATATAGTGTACTTGGACTTCCAGAAAGCCTTTGACAGTGTCCCTCACCAAAGGCTCTTAAGCAAAATAAGCAATCATGGAATAAGAGAGAAGGTCCTCTCATGGATCAGTAACCGGTTAAAAGATGGGAAACAAAGGGTAGGAATAAATTATCAGTTTTCACAGTGGAGAAAGGTAAATAGGGGGGTTCCTCAAGGATCTGTACTGGGACCAATGCTGTTCAATATATTCATAAATGATCTGGAAAAAGGAATAAACAGTGGCTAAATTTGCATATAACATAAAATTACTCAAGATAGTTAAGTCCAAAGCTGACTGTGAAGAGTTACAAAAGGATCTCATTAAACTGCGTGACTGGGCAACAAAATGGCAGATGAAATTCATTGTTGATTAATGCAAAATAGTGCACATTGGAAAACATAATCCCAACCATACATACAAAATTAAATGAGCTGTTACCATGAAAGAAAGAGATGTTTGAGTCATTGTGGATAGTTCTCTGAATATGTCTGTTCAATGTGCAACGGCAGTCAAAAAAGCTAACAATGTTAGGAACCATTATGAAAGGGATAGATAATAAGACAGAAAATATCATAAAGTCACTATGTAAATTCATGGTACTCCCACACCTTGAATGCTGCATGCAGTTCTGGTCTTCCCCCTCTCAACAAAGATAGAATTGGAAAAAGTACAGAGAAGGGCACCAAAAATGAGTAGGGGGATGGAACAGCTTCCATATGAGGAAAGAGACAACTAAGTGGAGATGTGATAGAGGTATATACAATCATGAACGGTGTAGAGAACATGAATAAGGAAGTGTTATTTGCCTCTTCACATAACACAAGAACCAGGAAATTAATGAAATTAATAGGCAGCAGGTTTAAAACAAACATAAGGAAGTATTTCTTCACAAAATGCACAGCCAACCTACAGAACTCATTGCCATGGGATATTGTGAAGGCCAAAAGTATAACTGTGTTAAAAAAAGAATTAGATATATTCATGGAGGATAGGTTCATCAATAATTATTAGCCAATAATTAGGGCCCTACCAAACTCATGGTCCATTTTGGTCAATTTCACTGTCAAAGGATTTTAAAAATATTAAATTTCACGATTTCAGCTATTTAAATCTGAAATTTCACGGTGTTGTAATTGTAGGGGCCCTAACCCAAAAAGGAGTTGTGGGGAGGTCGCAAGGTTATTGTAGGAGGGGTTGGGATACTGCTACCCTTGCTTCTGTGCTGCTGCTGGTGGTGGCGCTGCCTTCAGAGCTGGAGAGTGACGGCTGCTGGCCAGGAGCCCAGCTCTGAAGGCAGAGCCGCCGCCAGCAGCAGCGCAGAAGTAAGGTATGGTATTGCTACCCTTACTTCTGCACTGCTGCTTGCAGAGCTGGGCCCTCAATCAGTAGCCACCATTCTCCAGCCACCCAGCTCTGAAGGCAGCAATGCAGAGTAAGGGTGGCATGGTATGGTATTGCCACCTTTACTTCTGCACTGCTGCTGGCAGGGCGCTGCCTTCAGAGCTGGGCACCTGGCCAACAGCCACCACTCTCTGGCAGCCCAGCTCTGAAGGCAGTGCAGAAGTAAGGGTGGCAATACCACAACCCCCCTAAAATAACCTTGTGACCCCCACGAAACTCCCTTTTGGGTCAGGACCCCCAATGTGAGAAACACTGGTCTCCCTTGTGAAATCTGTATAGTATAGGGTAAAAACACACAAAAGACGAGATTTCATGGGGGGGAGACCAGATTTCACAGTCTGGGACATGTTTTTCATGGCCGCGAATTTGGTAGGGCCCTACCAATATGGTCAGGGACACAACCCCATGCTCTGGGTGTCCCTTTACCTCTTCCTGCCAGAAGCTGGGACTGGACAACAGGAGATGGATCACTCAATAAACTGGTCTGTTCATTCCCTCTGGAGTATCTGGCACCAGCCACTGTTGGAAGCCAGGATATTGGTCTGGCCCAGTATGGCCAGTCTTATATTCTTCTATTCTACTAGATACATCCTCCCTGTTTGACAGCGAACCATTGATAACTACTCTTTGAGTATGTTTTTTCAATCAGTTGTGCGCCCATCTTAGAGTAATTTCATCTAGACCACATTTCCTTAATTTCTTTCTGAGAATGTCATGTGGGACTGGATCAAAAGCCTTACTAAAATCAAGATATATCACATCTACTGCTTCCCCACATCCACTAGGCCAGTAACCCTATCAAAGAAGGAAATCAGGTTGGTTTGGCATGACAAATCCATGCTGGCTATTGCTCATAACCTTATTATACTGTAGATACTTACAAACTGATTGTTTAATAATTTGTACCAGTATCTTCCAGGTATCGTAGTTAGGCTGACTGGTCTATAATTACCTGGGTCCTCTTTGTTCCTCTTTTTAAAGACAGGTCTATGTTTTCCCTTTTCCAGTCCTCTTGGACCTCGCCCATCCTCCATGAGTTCTCTAAGGCCTTGTCTACACTACAAAGTTTTGTCAGCAAAGTTATACCACCTTAATTAAAACTGCTGGTGCATGTCCACACTGTGCTCCTTGTGTCGGTAGAGCACATCCACACTAGCAGCTCTTGCATCAATACAGAGAGCAGTGCACTGGGGTAGCTCTCCCACTGTGCAACTGGCCTCAGGGTGCTTTGAAAGGGTTTGCAATGCCTCATGGGGCAGGTACAGTGTCACATGATGCAGTTTTCTCAATCCCATTCTTCCATGGGCATCCTAGTAGATTGTCAGCTGCTTTTCAACTGAAGTGGGGGGGAGGGAGAGGGAGAGTGGTGTGTCTAGGGTCGGGGAGACAGCAGGCTGACCAACCTATCCTGAGGCATGGGGGGAAGACACCACCCCACATCAGCTCCTGGCTCTGCTCCACACAGCAGTCTCTTCCGCCCCTCCCACCCCAGCAGAAGCAGCCTGCTCTGCCTGCCTGCCTATGGTTCTGTGATTCCCTCCGAGTTCTCCCACAGCCTCCTCAGCTGCGCGGAGCGGCATCCTGAGCAGTTCTGTGAGCTCTCGGTGCTGAGAAATGTCAACGCAGCACAGCAGTGTCCCCCCTGCCCCAACACACACACTCTCTCTCTCTGCAGCAGCAGTCTGCCTCTGCTGTGTTCCTAGTGGAGTGGAGAACAGGAGCATTCCACGCTAATTATTTGCTCTTTGTTTCCAGAGCAGAGCAGCACAGCTCAGCTGTCAGATACTTCCCAAAGTTTTGAAAGGACAGGGGTGCATGCCTGCAGGGCAGCTGAGATCAAAACAGTGAGCAGAGCAGTCAAGGCAGGCATTGTGGGATACTGGTGGAAGCCAGTTACGTCGACAAAACAAACAGCAGCATCTACACCGATGCTTTGTCGCTTTAACTTTGCCACAAAAAGCTTTATGCCTCTCATCAAGGTGGTTTTATTTTGTCGGCAAAACAGCAGAGTTTTACCGCCAAAAGTAGCTTTGTAGTGTGTACACCTCCACTGTTTTGTCGGCAAAATAATTGCAAAATAATTGCTAATGGTTCCAAGATTGCTTCAGCTAGTTCCCTCAGTACCTTAGGATGAATTTCATTAGCCCTGACGACTTGAATACATCCAACTTATCTAAATATTCTTAAACCAGTTCTTTCCCTATTTTGGCTTCTGTTCTTTCTCCCTTGTTGTTAATCTTCATTGTGCTGAGTATCTGGTCACCATTTTACTGAAGCAAAATAGACATTCAGTACCTCAGCCATCTAGGGTGACCAGACGTCCCGATATTATCGGGACAGTCCCGATTTTAAGAGATTTGTCCCGCGTCCTGACTGCACTTCGCTCAGGACGCCCTTTGTCCCAATTTCGGGGACCGCTCATGGCACGCACCTGAGGTCCCGAGGCTGGTGGCGCTTCCTGGGGCAGCTTCCGGCACCCGCCTGCCAGCAGGAGCCTGCAGTGCAGCCCCTAGGCACAGAGGCGGCGAGGGGGTCTCCGCATGCTGCACCGGCTCCGTCCTGCCCAATCAGGGCTGTGGGGGCAGGGCTTGCAGGCGCCGGCAGCGGGCAGAGAGCCCTCCGCCCCCCGACCCGACCCAACCCTAGGAGCCAGAGGGACCTGCCAGATGCTTCCCGGGAGCCGCCCCAGGTAAGGACTACCGGGACTCCCCACCTCGCCTCCCAGCAGGTCCCTCTGGCTCTTAGGGTCGGGGCAGGGGGCTCTCTGCGCGCTGCCGGTGCCTGCAAGCCCCGCTCCGTGGCTCCGGCAGCTCCCATAGGCGCTTTTCCCAGCCAATGGGAGCCACGGAGCTCGCGCTTGTGGTGGGCACAGCACGTGGAGAGTCTGGAGACACACACACACACACACGCCATTCTGACCCTAGGAGCCAGAGACCTTCCAGCAGGGCTGGTGAGTGCGGCCAGGGAAGGGGGCAGGGTGTGATGGAGTGGGTATCTGGGAGGTGGGGGGTGCTGGGCTATGAGGGTGTGGAGGGCGCTGGGCAGTGGGGGAGGTTTGTGTATTTTGGGGTGCTAGGCAGTGGGGGTCTCTTGGGGGGTGCTGGGCAGTGGGGGAGATCTGTGTGTGTCAGGGCACTGGGGGTCTGTGTGGGGCATTGTGTAGTTGTGGTGGTGGGGCTGTGGGGAAGGGCACTGGGAGGGAGGAAGGGAGGGAGGAGAAATCTGTGTGTATTGGGAAACTAGCGAGTGGGGGGTTCTGTGTGGGGTGCTGGGCAGCTGTGGTGGGGCTGTGGGCAGGGGGGAGCTGGGCGGGGTGTGTGTGCACAGCACTGTGCATTTGTGGTGGAAGGGGGCTCTGGGCATAGTGGATCCAAGGGGCGCTGGGCACGGGAGCTGTGTGGCGCAGCATGGGCCCACCCCCAACAGGAAGGGGCACACTGGTAGCACAGGGCCAGGTGGACCAGTGTACCCCATTGCCCCTGGCCGGCCCCACCCTTCCCACTGCTCACCTCCTCAAATGAAGGCGGGGGCAGTGGGGGCAGGGGTGAGTCCCAGCAGTGCTTACCTGGGGCAGTTCCCGGGAAGCGGCCAGCAGGTCCCCAAGGTGACTGTCAGCTGGGCTGAGCCAGCACTGTGGCCCGGGCCAGTCCCGGGGCAGGGAATCACTCTTCCAGGCTTCTTCAGGAGCCACCTGCCTGGAGGGGCCCAGCCAAGCCCCCACACACACTCACCTCCCCCCACTGGCTGAGTCTGGCCCCACTTCTGCACCGGTTCCAGGCAGCTCGGCTCTGAGGAGACAGGCAGGGCCCTAGAGGTGGTGGGCACGAGACTGTCTAGAACTGGAGCTGCACTTAATATTATAATATTTTGAGATATACCTATCTCATAGAGCTGGAAGGGACCCCGAAGGGTCATCGAGTCCAGCCCCCTGCCTTCACTAGCAGGACCAATTTTGCCCCAGATCCCTAAGTGGCCCCCTCAAGGATTGAACTCACAACCCTGAGTTTAGCAGGCCCATGCTCAAACCACTGAGCTATCCCTCCCCCCTACTTGGGTCCGTCCAGGGCAGGGGGCAGAGAGGAGCCAGCGGGCTTGATGGGATCTGGGGGGCGCAGCACAAATGGAGCGGGCCATGCCAGGGCCCCTTCTGAGTGTGGGCCTGGTGCCACTGAGTCACCATTGTAAACCCGGTACTGAAAAGACTGCCCTTTCCTTGAGGCTGGGAACAAAAGTCACACTTCAATTCAGCTGTCACCTGCCAGCTCTTTGTGACCAGGCTTAGCGCTGCACCAGATCCAAACCCGCTCTTGGTGAATGAGCTTTGGGATCCGACCAATCCAAAGTGAACTGAAGTCGCCCATTTATTTTAAGGGCAGGGGCAGCACCCCCAGAAAGCTATGCCATCTGGGAAACTCACTCTGCAGCGACAACAGAGGAAAACCCACCCCAACCAATTGAGCCCGGGTGGCTGCTGACTTCCGGTCCAGCCCCAGGGCTGGAGTGTTCCAATGGCTCTCGGCACCCAGGGCTGAGTGACAGCCCTGGAGCAGAACCCACTCTGCACTCAGGGTGCCCCTAAGAACAGCTGGGCAGCTCAGCTTACAGGGAGCCCTGGCTTGCAGAGCCAGGGGGGGAGTCCCCTGCAACCGGCTCCGTGGATGCAGCGGAAGGGCTAGAACTGCCGGCTCTGAAATGAGATGTGGCTCTGTGCTCGATGGGGGAGGCTGCTAGAATCGGAGAGTTGCCATTTCAAAGCTTTTCTTTCACCACCTGTTTTTGCATGGGGGAGGCAGGGGCAGGTGCCCCACAGAGGTAATAGCTGCATGCTCCCCCCAGCAGAGTATGTGCAGACCAGTCCACCTAGCTCATGGCAGAGCCAAGGAAAGGAGGCACCTGCCTCTGCACATGCTGATTCCACCCAGGGCAGGCCGGGGCTGAGCACTGCTTAGCTGCTGCCCAGTTCACTTACCCACATTGGCAAACAAGGATTGCACCTGGCGGCATACATCTGCTTGATGTACAATCGGGACGCCATTTGTCCCGATATTCAGGTAAAATTTAAAATTTGGTAGTGAAATAGAAAATTAGTCAATTGGGAATGTCCCATTAAACCGATTGTGATCTGTTATCTACTGGCAATTTTGATTTTTCAGGTTGTTTTCTGGTGTAACGCAATTTATAGTAGGGATATGTAGTTGACAGTTCTGAAACACAGTGCATACCATAGGACAAACTACAGTGGGCACATAATAACACGTAAGAAGCACAGAGACTAGTGGCTAGCTATCTAGCTATCTAGCTAATGGTCTTCAGCCGAAAACCCAACCGAAAATGGCAACGGCAAGGGAGGAGCCAACTACCAAAAAACAAAAAAGACAGTGCAGATACAGGACAGAATGGGAAGCAACTTACACCTGGATTCGGAAATCCCATGAGTGTGATTCAAAAGCCTTTTGTAAAGCATGCAGGAAGGAATTTAGCATTTGCCATGGCGGTGAGTCTGATGTTAAGCATCATGCTGATTCAAAAAATCCTGAACAAAACAACAAGACTCACAAGAGGAATACCCTGGTCTCACATTTTTTCAGCAGGCCAAATGAATCCTTCAATAACAAGGTTATCGCTGTTGAGCTAACTCAACTTTACCACACAGTAGTCCATCAACACTCCTATCGCTCATGTGACTATGAACTTAAACTGGCGCCTACCTTGTATCCAGATTCAACGATTGTGAAGCACATCAGCTGTGGCCAGACTAAAGCGGAGGCATTGATCAAAAATGTGCTGTCACCGCTCTCAACAGAATTTTTAAAAGACCTCAGCAAGGCAGACAGTCCCTATTTTTCAGTTGCCACAGATGCATCTAACAAGGGCAATGTGAAAACTTTCCCCTTATCGCTGAGATACTTGACACCCGAACATGGGGTCCAAGATAAACTGTTAGACTTCTTTCAGAGTAATAGCCGTGTTAGTCTGTATCCGCAAAAAGGAA